>VMDR010002532.1:38968-89841 GCA_007922815.1 Macrotus californicus
ATTCATTTGATCATCAAATCAAGCCCATGCATTGGGTTATACAGGAGTGGGACAAAGGTTTACAGTTTTGAGTACGAGAAACACAGTTTATTCTTGTGTTATTATTTATTTATTATATTATTTATTTCTATTATGTAAACCTACTCTTGCTCACCCCTGTATTATTTCCTCAATCTTTTTTTAAAGATTTTATTTATTTATTTTTATAGAGAGGGGAAGAGGGGGAAAAAGAGAGGGAGAGAAACATCAGTGTGTGAGATACATCGACTGTTTGTCTCTCCCACACCCCCCCAACTGGGGACCTGCCCCACAACCCAGGCATATACCCTGACCAGGAATCAAACCAGTGACCTTTTCGGTTCACAGGCTGGCACTCAGTCCAGTGAGCCACACCAGCCAGGGCTTACAGATTAGCGGCGGGGGTGGGGGGATGCACAGAGAGACTAAGTAACCTACCCAAGATCTCACAATAAATCATCAAGTGGAGTTCACACTGTTAGCCACTGTGCTACTCTGTAGTCCCTCTAATGAGACTGACTGGGCTCTACTTCTAGTCTGGTAAGGGGAGATAGGTACAGAAATGCATGAACAAGATAATTCTGGGTAATGGTAATGGCATTAACAATGATTCCACAATATCATCTAATATTCCGTTCATAGTACTGTTCTCTGATTACCTGAAAGATATCTTCTTGGAGTTGGTTTGTTTGGATCAGAATTCATACAAGTTCCGCAACTTGTTAGGTGAGTTGATTTCTTCTAAAACAATCCCTTTTTTATGTCATTGACATGTAAGAATGATTTACTTTTTTAAAATCGTTCAATCAAAATAAAAAGTTACAAAAATAAACCAGAGAGCATTCCAGATTATCCCTGTAACAAAAGGGCTCAGTCAACACCTGGGGGAACACAGGGGAATGTGCTAAATGTGCTGCTACAGTGCAGAGGTGGAAGCCCCAGGCTGGAGGGCCCTCCAGCTGGCAGGTTCTAAGGTTTACACCAAACTAGGTGCTGTGCAAAGTGTACTTTGGGGATCCCCAAAATTCAGAGCCAGGGAAAGGGGTTTATGTGTTATCTGCTCTGAAGTACCCCCAGGGTGCCTCTGAGCTGGGGGACTTGGAGGCTCTTTGCCCAGACCAATTTCATTTCATTTCCCAATAGATTCTTGCAGGCAAACCTGTTTCCTCCAGCAGCATCTGGGCTGTGCGACTCCAGCCTCCCTGACTCTGGCTGATGCCATGCAGTTGCTCATAGGGCCGGCCAGCAGAGAGATGGCAGATGTGGCTAGGGCTTGGGGCCAGACACATGTTCTGCCCCAGGGTGGGCGTGTGAGTCTGGACACCTATCGCTGCGTAGGACAAACTCATCCCATGCGCCTGTTCTCCAATCTACTGGACACCATGTCAGCTGGGAGACAGGTTTGCAGGCACCTCTCTCCCTGCAATGAATGCCAGAGCAGGCAAACTCCACCTGTGCCTCCTTTAGCCAACTAAAAAAACTGATTTTAGGGTTACCAAAGTAATAAAAGTTCATTGTAGACTGTCTGGAAAAGACAGCAAAACATTAACAAGCAAAAACAATCTGGCCATACCAAAATAACCATTCATGTTCAGCATGCATCCTTCCAGATTTCATTCTATACGCATCGGTGTATTTTTTACAACAGCTTTATTGAGATATTCACATGCCTTGAAGTTCACCCTTTTAAAGTTCACACTTCACTGGTTTGTGGTGCACTATTCAGTGTCGTGCGTCAGGCACCTCGCGGTTCGTCCGTGTTGCAGCATGCAACAGCACTTCATTCCTTTGTCTTGCCAGATAGTACTCAGTTCTATGGATGTATCACCTTTTGTTTATCCATTCATCAACTGATGAACATTTGAGATGTTTCCACACGTCGGCCATTATGAATAATGCTGTTATGACAGTTCCTAAATAAGTTTTTGAGTGGGCATATGTTTTTAATACTCTTGGATGGCTATTTTGGAGTTGCTGTATCACTTCGTAACCCTCTTCAAACTTCTGAGGAACTGCCTGTGTTCCAGCAACGGCTCCATTTCCCATTCCCGTCAGCAGTGCAGGAGGTTCTAATGTCTCCTCGCTCTCACTAACACTTGTTATTACCTATCTTTTTCAGTTTAGCCATCCTAGTAGATGGAAAGGGGGCTCTCATTGTAGTTTCGATTTGCATTTCTCTAATGACTCAAAACATCGAGCATCTTTTCATGTGCTTGTAGGTTCTTCGTACATCTATGGAGAAATGTCTCCTCAAATCTTTTGGCCATTTTTAAATCAAGTTGTATTTTATCGTGGAGTTGTAACAGCATGTTATATATTCCAGGTGTAAGTCCCTTGCTGTAGATACAATTTTGCAAATACTTGCTCCCGTCTCTGGGTGTCCTTTGATGTTCAGGTCTCTGTAACACAGTGGTATTATACACAGTCGACACTCTTGGTATGTGTATCTGTGTGTATGTTTTGTTCCTTGTGTTTTTCCACTTGATATTATATAGTTAAAACCTCTAAACTTCGACTACTAGGGTTCACAGACTGACTCAGCTGCTGGATGGGTCCTCTAGGCAAGTTCCTTAATCTTTCTGAGCCTCTGTTTCTTCAGCTGCAAAATAAGGATGAGCAGCCGGTCTCCTTCGCAGGGCTGTTGTGAGGATTAAATCTGAAGATGGGTGGAAAAGTCTTGGCATATAGGAAGCCCTCAGTAGATGGTATTTACTGATGCTTCTTGTTCCCACCCCACCATAAACAGTCATCTTCCTTTCTCTCTCTCTGTTCCTCCCTCTCTGCTGTATTTTATTTTTCTTTTATTTTCCTTTTCTCTTTTCCTCCTCTCCCTTTTTTTCTTCCCCTCCTTTTCAGCCTTCTCCCTAATGGATGCCCTAGGCTCCATTGGAGCTGTTTTGCCCCTGGTCGTGGCCCCTGGTACCTAGGGTCCACAGATCTACATCCGAATCCATTTTCTCTGGCCTTTGGGATTCCTGAACAGGGCTGGCCTCCAGCTGATGCTGAACTGAGAGAAATCTAAGTCAGGAATTTGTACCTACTATTATATTTCACTGTCTTAGATTCTTTGCCAGGGCTGGGAGAGGCTGGTGACAGGAGATGCTGCTGAGTTAAGGGCACACAGTACTGAGCTACAAGTCAGTGCTGCCCAGAGAGCTAGACTCCTCGGCTCCAGATCGGCCCCTGCCATGGCAAACCATTCCCTGCCCTTACTTGGTTTTCCTGACTACAAATCAGGTAGAACGATAGCTCCTTCCTGTATCTCTCAGGTCAAGAAATAGTCAGGGATATGTAGAGGGCATTGAAACGTTAAGATGCTCAACAGAAAGAAATGTGGGATAAGTGGGAAATTACCCCCCTTTGGATTTGGATCACAGAGCATCTGATTTCGATCAGCAAATATTTATCATCATTTATTCATCCAGTCTTTGGGACCTTCTCTGATATGACACTGTCTTAGTTAGAGATTTTAAACTTTTTATTGAAATATACATACAGAAAAGAATACAGATCATGTAAGGAGAGCCTGATGACTTTTCACAAATTGAGCGCACACATGTAATTAGCACCCTTATCAAGAAACAGAGCATGACCAGCCCTCCAGCAGCTCTGCCCCTGCTCCTTCGTACTGCTACCTCCAGGCCACCCCACACCATACCACCAATGGGATCCACTATCTACTCAGAACTCATGGTAGTAAGCGACAGAAAAAAAAATCAATTATGTTAAATAACAAGTGCAGGACAGATGAGTGGCTTCCAGGTTTTCCAGGAGTAGGCATGGGATCCAGGAGGCAGCTCTGTAGTCAGCAGATGGCAGCTGTTGGGCGTCCACCACCCACTCCTGCAGCCTCCCGATAAGGGGAAGGAGCAGACAAGAGATCTGCTCACAATCTAGACCCTGGCTTCTCTCATTGGTGCCCTGGACAGAGGGAGTGTTATTAGGGAGCAAATGCTGTGAAAGCAAGGAGGCAACTTTCAGGCCTCTTCCCGCCAAAGCACCTCATCCTTGAGATCATCTCAGGAGCAAAGAGGAGAAAACTCGGGAACCTTGGGGTGTGCGAGGCCCAGTGTTCCTTCCTGTAGCACAAGCATGACATTTTAAAGATTCACCAAATGCCCTGACTGGTGTGGTTCACTTAGTTGGGCGTCATCCCACAAAGCCAAAGGGCGCTGGTTCGATTCTCAGTCAGGACACTTGTCTGGGTTGTGGGTTCTGTCCTTAGTCAGGCAACCAATTGATGTTCCTCTCTCACATCAATGTTTCTCTCTCCTTCTCCCTCTCTTCCCTTCTCTCTAAGAATAAATAAATAAAATCTTAAAAAGAAAAAGAACATTCACCAAAAGACTCAGGGGTGATTGAGGCTAGAGGTGGGCCTGGGAAGTGCTGGGATTCCAAGCATAGGTGACATCAGGGTGTGTCCTCTAGGTGATCTCCCATAGCTCTGCCTCTCAGACACAGCTCAACACTACAACAGTAACGTGGGAAATAAGTATGGCGCCTGAACAAGCCCTTTCCTCACATGCATATATACTAGCATTCCTCATGAGTGTAGGAGATTAAATGTTATCTCCAATTTACAAAGGAGGAAACTGAGCCTTGGAGAATTCAAGTCATTTGTCCCAGGTCTCAAAGCTCCTGAGTGACATGTTTGGAACTCAAAGGCAGTGTTCTCTCCTGCACTAAGCAGGAGACAGTCAGTTCAGTCATTTGGAAAAATGTATCCAGCATCTGGTCTGTGCCCAGTGGCAGCCGGGCACAGGGCAGCTTCGCCCTACCATATGGAACTTTCTGTCAGTCTGGGAAGGCAAAGCCCTCCCAATGTGCAGCACTATCTCCCCCTGTGGGACTCTAACCCAGCCTCCCTCCTGCTTTCTTAGGACCTGAGGTCCCTCAAAGCATTTCCCATGGATTTCTGATTGAGGTGGGCAGCTATCCCAGCAGCCCTGGACAGTGGTGAGTAACATCAGCAGGAAAGGGCAGGCAGCCACCAGGGGTCTGACTCTGCTCTCACCTCCCAGCTTCTCTGGCTCCACCCTACCTCTCCCTGAACTGCGTTCTTCCGCAAAGTGACAGGCTCCGGAGGATGCCGACCTCAAGTCCATGCCTTCTGCAGCACTTCACTCCCCATGGTTGATGGCAACAGTTGGTGTTCTTTGTCTTTAATTTATTTGTTTACTTCTAAAAACAAAAGTTCTATCTACTTGTTTAAAAAAATGAAACAATGCAGAAGATCACTGTGTTGAATAATGCACGTTATCAGTTATAGGAGTTTAGCACATCTACCCCACCCCCATGCTTATTCCAATACTCCAGGACCAGTATTATCCCCTTTTCACAGATGGGTAAGCTGTCACAGAGAGCTTAAGTGTATGGTCTAAGACCACAGGCTAGGAAGCCACCAAGCCAGGATTCAAACTGCGGGAACCAAACCACCCATCATGCTGTTTAGCTAAGCAACTTAAAAGTGTTTCCCCAAAAGGAATTCTTAACCAAAAGGCAGGAGTTTTGTTTTTAACATATTTCCTTCATCAGATAAGGACGGAGGGAAGGAGGGAGGGAGGGAAACAGGAAGAGGAAGAAGAGAAGAGAGGGAAGGAGACATTTCCCATAGCATTCTGCCCCTGGCCTTTTGCTCTGCATGGACTAGACCATGGTTTAGGTCTTAAGGTCACATTCCCAGGACTGCCCCCTACAATCACTGGGCAGGAGTTGGGGTGTGGAATGGGTGAGCAGGCTATGATCCCTAACAGGTAAACTCCCTTCCCACAGGCTTCGGCCAGCAGCATGTGGCTGCCACGCATCTCTAGCACCGCCGTGACCTTGCTCCTGGTGGCGCAGACAGGCCTGCTGCTCTTCCTGGTCTCCCGACCCAGGCTGACATCCCCAGCGGGTGGCGAGGAGCGAGTGCATGTGCTGGTGCTGTCCTCCTGGCGATCAGGCTCATCCTTTGTGGGCCAGCTCTTCAGCCAACACCCCGATGTCTTCTACCTAATGGAGCCTGCGTGGCACGTGTGGTCCGCCCTGTCGCAGGGCAGCGCACCAGCGCTGCACATGGCAGTGCGTGACCTGGTGCGCTCGGTCTTCCTGTGTGACATGGAGGTGTTCGACGCCTACCTGCCATGGCGTCGCAACCTCTCCGACCTCTTTCAGTGGGCAGTGAGCCGCGCACTGTGCTCGCCGCCAGCCTGCAGTGCCTTTCAGCGTGGAGCCATCAGCAGCGAGGCCGTGTGCAAGCCGCTGTGTGCACGGAGGCCCTTCGGCCTGGCCCAGGAAGCCTGCCGCTCCTACAGCCACGTGGTGCTCAAGGAGGTGCGCTTCTTCAACCTGCAGGTGCTCTACCCGCTGCTCACTGACCCAGCACTCAACCTGCACATTGTGCACCTGGTGCGGGACCCGCGGGCAGTGCTGCGCTCACGCGAGCAGACAGCCAAGGCACTAGCACGTGACAATGGCATCGTTCTGGGCACCAATGGCACATGGGTGGAGGCCGACCCGGGCCTGCGTGTGGTGCGCGAGGTGTGCCGCAGCCACGTGCGCATCGCTGAGGCTGCCACCCGTAAGCCACCGCCCTTCTTGCGTGGCCGCTACCGACTGGTGCGCTTCGAGGACCTGGCGCGAGCACCGCTGCCCGAGATCCGCGCACTCTATGCCTTCGCCGGCCTGAGCCTCACGCCGCAGTTGGAGGCCTGGATCCACAACATCACTCATGGGTCCGGGCCTGGCGCGCGCCGCGAGGCCTTCAAGACCACGTCCAGGGATGCACTCAACGTCTCCCAGGCCTGGCGCCATGCGCTGTCCTTCACAAAGATCCGCCGCGTGCAGGAGCTGTGTGCTGGCGCACTGCAACTGCTGGGCTACCGCCCGGTGTTTTCCGAGGAGGAGCAGCGTGACCTCTCTCTGGACCTGGTGTTGCCGCGTGGCCCGAGCAGCTTCAGCTGGGCATCATCCACTGACAAGCACCCCGGGCCTTAGCAGTGGGCCCCAGCTGCGGGGGAAACTATGGTGGGGGGGGACCAGGATACACAGTGCACAAGGCCATTACTGCAGTAGCCTGGAGTCTGAGAACCCTCCCTTGCTTTCGGATAGGGCTGCATCCCCAAACTCCGTGTGTCTTTATTGCCACTTCTTGACTTTCCTTCAAGCCCTCTTTCCTAGCCAAGTTTCCAACAGGCACATTCTTCCTGGAAAGCAAAGCTCCTGCCCCCACTTCCTCTGGGCACTGGGAATAGTTCAGACGACTTGGCTTCTACTCAAGCTGTTTCTTTCCCCTTATCTCTCTCCTCCCTTGGATGATGCATCATCCAGCAGCTGAGAAGGGTGTCTCCTCCTTGTCTGGGAGTGGAGGGGCCCTGTGGTGAGCTGGGTCCCGAAGTCTGTACGTCTGCTCATACACACCTCAGACTCCATTCCCCATGTCCCCGGCACCACACTCCAACAAAGCCATTGACATTTATAGTCACTTGTATCTTCAGCAAAAAATTCAGACAAGATGCCTCTTATCTTGTGGTCTCCCCCTAGTCTCTCTCTGCCCTGTCTCCCAGGAGCCCACACACCCCCATCACCTGCCCAGGTAAGGTGAACCTTTGATTTGTCCTGACAGAAAAGATCCTATGTACAGAAATAAACATAATTAACCTGTGTGATGCTCTAAGTGACATGCCAGACTGAAGCGACTTTTCCAAGGCCACACAGTAAGAAGGAGAATGAAGGGAGGAAGAAGGTTTTGCTGTGGGGCTGCAGTGGGGAGCAGAGGGTGAATTAGGCTTGCAGAGACCTGTCTCCTGGACAAAGATGGGTCAGGTTTTCCCATCTTACTTGTCCTGGGGAAGAGCAATCAGCCATGCTGGAGCCACAAGTGTGCAATACAGAAAGTGGTGAGCTCTGGGCCCTGGGTGAGAAATCTAGAGCCTCCTGGATAAGTCTGGAGGGAGGCAGTGAGGAGCAAAGGTGGAGGGAGAGAAGCCTGGGAAGGTCTGGGCGGCAAGCCAGGCAGAGCGTGTGGTGGAACAAGAGGTTGGCAGCAGGATCAGTGCTTGCAGGGCAGGTCACAGGGTGAATGTAACTAGATCGGGCTTGCTATGAGCACAGGGGGTGAGGGGCTGGGGGAAGGCTCTGTCTTCCTTTGGTCATTCCAGGCCAAAGCCCCAGAGGAGAGTGCAGTAAGATTCCTAACTGCAAATCACAACACACAGCTCGAAGCAAAATCTTTTTAAAGGGATGCTGGCTGGGTAGAGGGCTTAGTACTGAGCTTAAAAAATGCCTAAACGGTAAAAAAAAGCTCACAAAACCGCTAAGAAACTCAAGGCAGCAGTTTTGACACCACACAAATGGAATACCCCAAATTCCACTGGGCCAGAAAATTGGTCTGGGGACTGGCAGTTGTCACCAGAACTACGGTGCCAATTACTGCTGGAAATGAGGGAGCAGTCCTTACTGTTGCCATCAGCCACCAGAAGGGGTTCTGGAGGGTGCTAGCTTCTGATTCTCAGATGTGGCCTTAGATTGGTGGGACCTGGAATGTGGACCGACATCTTCACTGCAAAGCAGGTGGGGCATTTTCTGCTTATTTTCTTGCACGGATCAGTGATACATTGACCTTGAAGCTGAAGCTTCAGGACTCCTCATTGGAGGATCCATCAAGCTGTAGGGGCTTCAGGCTCCATAAAACCTACATCTGTCCCTGCTCACAATATCATGGAGAAGGCATTTAAAACCCCAGATTTATTAATAGGAGCTCTGTGATGTAGAAAGGCTAGGGTCACGTAGCTTAATTTTGGGGGTAGGACTCAAACACATCTTTGACTTCAATACTTCTAACAGGTAAGCCAAACTCGGCATGCAGCAAAGGACCCCACCACAGGCTTGGGAAACCAGATCATTTCTCCCTGGTGGTGACATAGATCCCTGGGCATTGGGGAGCTGTCCTGTCATTTGGCTGCAAATATCTCAAGGACCAGAATGTTGAGGGGTGTGGTGGGCAAGTGGCTGAGGCACTGGGGCCCCTGCCACGAGCTCCTTTCCTCCCTGCATTCCCCTCCCTGTCGTCCACCCTCTGCTGGCCCCTGGGGATAAAGCAGCCTGCTGGCCCTGCCTGAACAGAGTGCTCTGTGGAGTGGAGGACTCAGCCTAGGAACGTTTCCAGGCAACGTGGTATGTTTAGGCAAAGGAGGGTGAGCAAGAAGTTCATGGTGCCAGAAGCTAAGAACAGGGAGACAATGATCCCTAGTGAGGTCCAGGAGGAAGGCTTTAGGGTCAGGCTTAGACCCAGCCTGATTGTGGCATCTCACAAGTTGCATTTGCCTCTGCTGGGTCACAAATTGTATCAATGGCCATAATTATTGGCCTTTACTATAAAATTCATCCATTCTCACCTGACTCCTGAGGTCCCAGGATGAGGCTAACTGGCTCCCGGACTTTGCTCTGTGCATATGGGGCACTCCAGGCAAGCCTCAGGGTGAGTTCCCTGGCCCTGGGGTGAAACCGGAGCAGGTTCAGGACAGACAGGCAGTCCCCAGCTGAGTGTTCCAATGAGTTAGGCCCAGTACCAGGCTCTGGGGATATAGTGAGGGACAGAGCAGTCACAGCCCCTATTCTTGTGGGGAGTGCAGACCCTATATAAATATCTCCATAGGTAAACATGCAACTTAAATGTTCATTGTGCCCTAAGAAGAAAGGATAAGAATGGGTAGACCCATAGTACTTTGGCATGGGGAGTCAGAAAGACCTCTGAAACATTTGGTTTAAAGTCATGAAGGAGGAATAGGAATGAACCGAGTACAGGATGAAAGAACAGAAACAGAGAAAGACACAGATTGGGTCGTGGCTCAAGGAACCTTGACTTCTTGTTGGTCCCCTTGGAATCAAGGTTCCTTGACAAAACAAAAGACATTCTCCTGAGAATCCAGGCTCTTGGGATGGGAGAAGCCCCCAGGAGATGCCTGAGTTTGCCTGTCTATAGCAGTTCGTGAAAGAACTGCTGGATCAAAGAGCGTTCATGTTTGAAATGTGAAACTGTCCAATTACGCTGGAAATGGAGTACCAGTTCCTCCTTGGAATGGGGTCAAGAATGCCTTTGTCGCCCTCTCCTACTGACAACTCCCACCCTTACCTGTCCAGGGTTAAATCAACCATTTTCATTCTCACCTATCAGACAGCATATTACCCAGTGCTCTAAAAATGAGCTATCAAGACATAAAAAGAAATGGAGAAAACTGAAACGCATACTTCTAAGTGGAAGAAACTACGTGTTGTGTGATTCCAACTATACGACATTTTGGAAAAAGCAAAAGTGTAGATACAGTAAAAAGATTAGTGGTTACTAGGGGTTGGGAGAGGGAAGGGAGGGGTGCATAGACGGAGCACAGAGGATTTTTCAGCAGTGAAAATACTCTGTATTAGATCAATAATGGATATATGTCTTTCCAAACCTGTAGAATGTACAGCACCAAAAGTGAACTCTAAGGTAAACTACAGATTTCGGGTGGTCGTGGTGGGTCAGTGCAGGGTCATCCTTGATAACTAATATACTACTCCGGTGAGTGATGTTGATAATGGGGAAGCCTGTGAATGTGTGAGGGAAGGAGATATATGGGAAATCCCTGTGCCTCCCTTTCGATTTTGTTGTAAACCTAAAACTGTCTTAAAAAATAAGTCTAAAACAAAAGAACTGGAGCAAAAGAGCTTTGGTACCCTCAGGGAAGTGTAGGAGTGCTGCTAAAACGGGAGGGATGGCCAACTGCACAGAGACAGAAGCAAGTACCACAGACTGGACTTTGAATTTTCCCAGGGTGGCAAGTGCTTCAGCTGATTGAGTAGTTTTTCCCCTGAGGGTGAGATTGGAGATCTTGGTTGGCCCTGCAATTTTGGTGCTATTGTGATCCTAGGCTTCAAGTCCTCCATACCTCCATCCATTCATTCAATACACAATATGGGTTGAGCACCGACAAGTGTTAAGGGCAAAAGTAAGGAAGGATCGTGGAGATTAGGGATGCATATGTGTAGGGGTGTGAATTGCAATTTTTAACTCACTGAGAGAAGAAACAGTACCTTCTTCATCCTGCCATTAAAAATTTTAGCTTCTTAACCACTTTGTCTACAGCTTAAAATCAATTCCATTATCCTTTCTGAGGACACTCTTCTTTCTGTTCTAATCTGATGAGGTGTCCCCTAGCACTACTGCGCAGAAGTCGGTCTAAACCTCTGGGTTAAATCTGCCATTTCTTGTATTGTACCTCTTTTTCTCTCGGTTATCACTCTTTAACTTCACTGCAGTATACACTCAGCTCCCTTAGAAAGGGCACATGAAACACGTTTTCTTTCTTTCTTTTCAGAAGTTTTTAAAAAAGATTTTACTTATTTACTTTTAGAGAGAGGGGAAGGGAAGGAGAAAGAGAGGGAGAAAAACATCGGTGCTGGGGGAACTGGCCTGCAACCTGGGCATGTGCCTTCCGGGTAGTCAAACAGATGACCTTTTGGTTCACAGGCAGGAGGTCAATCCACTGAACCACACCAGCCAGGGCATTAAAAAAAACCCAAAAAACAACCATACATTTTCTGAGTCCTGAAAGTCTAAATGTCTTTTATTTTTAATCTCTCAATTCACAATCTGAGTAGGGATAGAATTCTAAATTCAAGATAATGTTACCTAATATGATACATGATTGATTGTTATATTACCTTAAAATAATTGGTTTCTGCATTTCTTGTACATTCTGCTACTTTGGGACATGTACCAAAGGACAGGATTGTTAAATATTTCATGGCTTTTTAAATAGTATTTTTGTTTTAGAAAAGATTCTTGATTTGATGCTAAATCTCAGTTGTAGTGTTAGGAAAATGGTATTAAAAAGCTTCCAAAACAAAGGCTTTAAGAGGGAATTTTAATAAACAATCTTGCTAATGATCTTGAATTAAAAGGAAAATATGTATTTGTGCTTTTAAATTTAAAGTAAATTAAGTTTTCAAAAAATAATTTCCCCTCCAAATGTTGAAGTTATTGCTGCATTGTCTTTCAGCTTCCTTCACTTGGCTGTTGAACCATTTTATTCCCATTGCCAGATACTAATGTTTTAAACCTACATCTTGGCCAGGTGGGGCGTATGCAATTCCCCAACTTTTTTATAGGTGGCGCTGCCGAGAAGGGCAGAGTAGAGCGCGCCCTACTGGAGGAGGAGAGACTTCCCGGGTAGGAGGGCTCTATTTACGCAACGTGAGGGGCGGGATCAACTCTCGCCACGCCCCTACCATCTGCGGCGCGCTCTGATTGGAGAAAGGGACCGTCACTTGACAGCCCCGTTGGAGTAAGAGGAAGAGGGCCCGGGCCGAAGGTGACGCTGAGGCGACCGAAGTACAGAGAGCTCAGTGGGCTGTAAGTGAGAGCGAGCTGCAGCAACACTTCGGGCGCTCTCCCCCATCTCTCTGCGGTGAATGGCGGCGGGATGGAGCATGAGGGGAGCGGCGGCAGCGGGGGGTCGGCCGGGCTCCTGCAGCAGATTCTGAGCCTGAAGCTCGTCCCGCGAGTGGGCAACGGGACCCTGTGCCCCAACTCCACTTCTCTCTGCTCCTTCCCAGGTACCGACCCCGCGCCTGCGCTCTGCGCTCCCTGCCGCGGCCGCCCGACGGTGGGGCGTGCCTTTTCCCCGGAGTCCCGCCGCCTGGCAGTCTGGGGGCTGTTTTCCTTGGAGGGTCGCGCTCCCTGGGCCGAGAGCTGGGAGCTCTATCCCTCCTTCTTGTGGTTTGCTCGCTGGCCCCTTAGACCCGGCCACCCTAAACCCGCGTTGGGGGCGAGGTTGGAGGGAGCGGCCGCGAGTGTACCCATCGGTGAAAGGAGCTCGGCCAGCTCCCGAACTGGCCTTGGTCTTTGGGGTTTCAAACACCCTAGGTTCAGACTTGAACTCTAAAGAGCCCTGGAGGCGACCGTCCCCGCCTTGTTTAGGGCGCAGGGTGCGCCTGGCCCCTTCCGTCCGCGCCTGTTTCTCGGCCTTAGCAGCTCGACGCCGAATCGTCCCGGCCAGGCTAAGGGGCAGCCAGAACTCAGACGCTCTTTGTTTCTAGTCTGGTCCCCTCTTTGCCCGGAGGTTGCCTGCTGATTGCTCGCACCTCCGTCCAGATCCACCCACTCCACCAGCTCCTCTTTCTAGGAATCACTTTCTGAGACGTTGCCGAGTCTTCCGCTCACGCGTTCGAGATCTCTGGCACAGCTTCTTTTTAACTCTTTTTACCCCCACTGAAGCGTCTGCTGGGCCTGATAGAAGGGTTTTTCAAATTTATAATACAAGATAGAAAACTGTCTGTGCTCCAAAAGCCGAAAGGAGCAATTTCTTGGGAAGGCTAAGGAAAGGCTCTGAGTGGAGGGCACAGTTAATGTGTGTTCGACCTTTAAAGGCAAGAAGACTGAGAACGGTGGCATTTGAGGGCTAAGGTTGGGCTCTCCAGAGAAGCTGATACCTTGACTTAGTAAACAAAGCGAGAACGGGGCCTGAGACCTGCAAAGAAAGGAGGATTGGATTACTGACTGCAGTCATAAACAAGGCATCTGTGATTTTTTTCTTCCACTGGGCAGCGACTGTCAGGCGCCATTCAGTGGACACTGGAGACTTGCTCTGTATTGCCTGCCTGTTTTGTTTTGTTTTGTTTTTTTTCCCCAGTCAGGTTTGTGAAATAGCTGGTAATGGGGCAGATGCAGATGTCAGCTTGAAATCATGCCCAAGATGATAGTCTGGCAGTTCACCGTGTCTCTAAAGGTCTTAAGTTCACACGGGCAGCGATAACATGGCATTCTGGAGACACTGTCCAGAAAATGAAATGCCCTGCCATCTGGAGGCACCCCTGGACCCGATTGCTGTGTTTTTGTTCATTTCCTTATTTTTTCTCCAATTCTTTGTTTTGAGAATGTTCAAACCTGCTGAAAAACTGAAATGATAGTATAACAAATACCCACATACCCTTTACTTAGATTCGTTATTCATGTTTATATTCTTTTGCTTGTGTATACATATATGTATATATATTTACAACCATAAAATGTTTACTTTTTGCAGAGTCATTTGAAAGGAATTTACAGAAGTGATGGCACCTGATGCCGATCACGTTAGCGTGGATCTTTTAAAACAGGGACATTTTCTGTTGTAGTCAGAAAACTATATCACTCCCAAGAAATTTAACATCAATAGATTATCTAATGTATGGGCCTTATTTAAATTTTCCAAATTGTCTGAAGAATAGCGTTTGTAGCTTTTTTTCCTTTTTAATTTTAGGATTTAATCAAGGATCACACGTTGCATTTAGCTATCATGTCTCTTTAGTCCGGTTGAATCTACAACACTTTGTCCATCTTTGTTTCAGTTTCTTGAGATTGACGTTGTTGAAGAGTCCAGGCTAATTGTTTTTCAGTTTGTTCCACAATCTAAATTTATCTGATTGTTTCTTCCTGTTTACATTCAAATTAAATATTTTTGGTCAGAATAACTTCCTACGTAGATGATGTTATCCACTTTCCAGTGCATCATGTAAGGAGGCATTTAACTTCTGGTGAAGATAGTGTTTATCAGATCTCTGCACTGTAAGAGTACCTTAATTCTTTTTTTTTTTTTTTAAGATTTTATTTATTTATTTTTAGAGGGGAGGGGAAGGAGAAAGAGAGGTAGAGAAACATCAATGTGTGGTTGCCTCTCAATATCCCCTACTGGAGATCCAGCCCACAACCCAGGCATGTGCCCTGACTGGGAGTCAAACCAGCAACCCCTTGTTTTGCAGGCTGGCACTCAATCCACTGAGCCACACCAGCCAGGGCTAATTCTCTTTTAATTGATAAGTCATGTGAGGTGATACTTTGAAACTGTGAATATGCTGTTCAGTCTGTCTGGCTTTTAGTTCCTTTCTTTCTTTCCCCTCACCTGAGGATACTTTTTTCATTGCTTTTAGAGAGAGGGGAAGGGAGAAAGAGAAACATCCATGTGAGAGAGAAACACAGGTTGGTTGCTTCTCCTCCGTGCTCCAACTGGCTATTGAACCCAAAGTCCAGCCATGTGCCCTGACGGGGGATCGAATCCGCAACCTTTTTCAGTTTACAGGACAATGCCTCAGCCAGCCAGGGCTTTTCTTCAAGAAAAAAAATTGACATAAGTAGGTTTGGGATAATACTTTTAATGTTACCTCATGGTACAGACTCTGTAGCCATGGGAATTGTTTTGTTTTCAGAAATTGTCCTGAAAATATTAAACTGCAGTATGTACTTGAGTCTATCAGTACTTCTATGGAGGTATAATTGGAGGTGTTGATCACCAGCGATCATTCATTCAGCAATACAGGTTTCCCCCGATATCAGAAAGAGAATCCCTGTGAAACCTTTCCTAAGCTGAAATGGTATAAGGTGAAGAAATAACCACTTTAGGACAGGCCTTGCTAACAGATGCACAGAGTAAATCAAGATTACAGCACAGATGTTCACAGACCGTTCAAAGCTACAGGGGCTTGATGCTGAGTGTAATTCGGGGAAGAAGTTTGGTGGTGCCACTCGCTGCTCCCGTTCACGCCCGGTGCACGCCGCCCGCCCGTAGTAACTAACAGCTCGCTGCATAGCACACGCTGAACCCTATTTTTACTTCTCGCCTTTATTTGTAAAAGTGAAAATCCTCTTCGCATTTTTTTGGTTAGCAAAAACAGTCCTAATGTAGGTCTTTCATAAAAGTGAAGTGGCAGAAAGTGAACTTTTGAAAAGCAGAGGGTACCTGAAAGCATTTGGCAAAGCACAGGCTCTGGATCAGCAGTATAAACATTCATGAGATACAGCCCTGGACCGCAAGTTGGTCAAAATATGATGAGTAGACACTTGACCTCCCTGTCCCACCTTTAGCTGGAATGATGGATATAGTAGGTGCATGCACTTTGATCCTGCGGACAGGGAATTTCGTTCATCGACCTGGATCTGGAATAGTTTTTATTTTGACCCCGCTGAAAAGGTTATTTGTATATTCTGCTAACTCAATATAGCCAAATCGTTGCTCTGAAATATTCTGTGGTTTATCACTATCAGGAAGCTTTGAATTGATTTTTTTTTAAACCTGCATTTGCAATTTAGCCATTTAGATTTCTGACTAACCTTCCTTATTCCAAGTTGTTCAGATTTCTATTGTTGTTGTCATTTTTAACAAATCTGAATGCTCAGAAGGGCAGATCTTTTCTTTGTATCAGGAATGACAATAACTTTCTGAAGGCATGAATTTCATTAAATCAATGTCAAAGTGTATCTTGTGATCGTTAAACTAAAACCCGCTGTTTGGTTGTGCTGTTGCTGGAATCAAGAATGGGTCATGCTCAGACCAATTATTTATTCATTCGCTCACCCAGTATTTACTCAGTGCATGTTGCATGCCTATTGTTTTCTAGGTACCAAGTAAAGATGGGGTAGTGAACAAACCAAGGAGTTTTCATTCTAATGGGGAGAGAGAGAAAACAAACAAACAAAATTTAGAAGTGTGGGAAGGAACAGCTGTGGTGAATGTGAGGCAGGGTAGAGGGACAGTAAGTGGTGGGTCTTGTTTTTCCAAGTGGAATGTTGTTTTATGTAAGGGAGGGGAGCCCTTTATGAGGATGCTGTTGGAACTGGAGTCTGAAGGAAGTGAGGCGTGAGCCTCATAGCTGTTGGGAGAAGTGTATTCTGGGTGGAGGGGTAGCAGGCTCAGAGGCCCTGAAACAGGAACTTGCTTACGAAACGTAAAGGAGGCCTACGTAAAGGATGGAACAGTGTGGGCAAGGCAGGAGCGGGAGGGGAGGTCAGATCCTGGGGGGACTGTTTGGGAGGATTTTGAGCAGAGGAAGGATGATCTGACTTACTAATTTGTTTGTTTTTTTAAGTGTACAATTCAATGATTTTTACTATATTTGCAGAGTTTGCAACTATCACCACAAGGAACTTGAAAATATTTTCATCACCCGGCAAGAAACCTCATACCCATCATTATCGCTAACTTTCTGCCTTAGTGTGGAGATTAGATGGAAGGCCAGATCAGGACAGACAAGATCTAGCCACGCTAGAAGGAAGACTGTCAGGGTGAGGCTGGCCGGGGGTGGGGCATACTCAGAGACCGGGGTGAGAGGGCAGTCCGGCAGTAGGGTCAGGAGAGATGGCAGGCTGCAGTTGGCAGTCCCAGTGGGCAGGTTATCATTGTAAGGAGGGGTGGGGGGGTATCTAGGGGAGCTCACTGTTTTCCATTACTCTCACACTGCTGCACACTCACAACACTCCTGACACCAGATGGGTGGGTTTCCCACACATGAGGTAATTCTGTGACATCAGTTGGATGTTCGACGATTCATTTCCATTCTGACACCATCTACCTGGAGCTAGATCAAACCCCACAGGGTAAGGGCTCAGTTCCGCAAGACTGCCCCCATCCCCCACTTCAGATGCCAATCAAGAGTCCAGGTTGTCACTTGTGCTTCTGGTTGTTAATCAGAGGTTTCCACCAACCCTTTCTTGGTTTAATTTTCTAGAGCAGCTCACAGAACTCAGGAATAGTTTACTATTAGATCACAAGTTCATTACAAAGGATATTAGAGGGTGTAAATGAATGCCGGATGAAGATACATAGGCTGAGGTCTGAGAGGGTCCAGAGCACAGGAGCTTTGCCCCTGTGGAGTTGGGGTGGGCTGTCCTCCAAGCACATGGATGTGTTCACCAACCCAGAAGTTCTCTGAAGCCTGTACTTTGAGATTTTTATGGAGGCTTCATCACGTAGGTGTGGTCAATTATTAACTCCAGTTCCAGCCCCTCTCCCCTCTCCAAAGAATGGGAGGATGGGGCTGCAAGTTTCAAGCTCATAATTTTGACTTTCTGGTTGCCAGCCTCAATCCAGGAGCCCATCAAGAGTCCCCTTAGGAAAACAGAAGATGATTCTGGAAATTTCAAGAGATTTAGGAGCTCTGTGTCAGGAACCAGGGGCAGAGACCAGCATATATGTATTTCTTATTTCCTAAGGGAACAGATGGGCCCCTTGGCAGGTAGGTGGGATTCAGTAAGAGAGGGGTCTCACGTTGGGCAGTGTGGAGAGATGCAGGCTTTGGGGCAGTTAGCATCAAGGCAGTCCAGCATCGAGCTGCAGGCCAGAGTAGGACTACAGTTCCCAGGAAGACTGATGTGGTCTACCTAGAACCCCGGCTTCAGAGGAACTGGCTGTGTTCATACAGTTGTGTGACCCAGAACATAAGATAGAATGGGAGGGCAGCTGAAAGGATGGCTGAGTGCTGAGCCTCACTGCCCACTTGGTATAGGCTTCTTCCATTTCTGCTGACTGGGGCCAGATTGGCTGTGAGACCTTGCTTGGAATCTAGGTGACTCAGCTATAGATGTTGGAGGAGCCGGGAGCCCACCATTACAAACCCCTTTTGTTAAAACAGAACTCAACTAAAGGATCCTGCAGTTTGTGTGGCTTTTCTCTTTATCTGAAATTCTCTGTCTGAAAAATAGATTCTTTAAGATAACAAGTTCCCTGTGGGCAGGAATCTTTGTCTTTTTGTCTTTATTTTGTTTTCACTGAAGTGCCTGGCATTTGGAATGGGATAAATAAATATTTGTTGAATGAATGAACTGTTAGTGTTGTTGCCACTGTAACAACTTACCACAAGTTCGTTGTCTTAAAACAACACAGATTTATCATCTTACAGCCTGGAGGTCAGAAGTCCAAAATAGGTCATCAGAGATGTCTTCCTTCTGAAGGCTCTAGGAGGAATTGGTTTGTCTTTTCTTTTTTTTTAATTTAATTTTATTTTTTTTTAAAGATTTTATTTATTTATTTTTAGACAGGGTGGGGGAGGGAGATAGAGAGGGTGAGAAACATCAGCGTGGGGTTGCCTCCCACATGCTCCCCACTGGGGACCTGGCCTGCAAACCAGGCATGTGCCCTGACTGGGAATCAAACCAGGGACCCTTTGGTTTGCAGGCCAGTGCTCAATACACTGAGCCACACCAGCCAGGGCTGGTTTGTCCTTTCTAGCTTCTAGAGGTCACCTGCATTTCTTGGCTCTTGGCTTCTTCCTCCATCTTTAAAGCCATAGCCTCTTCAACCCTCTGACTCTGAGCCTCCTGCCTCCCGCTTACAAGGGCCCTTGTGTGATTACATTAGGTCCACGGAAAGTCTCTCAAAATACTTAATCTAATCATGCCTGTAAACTCCCTTTTGCCACACACATTCACAGGCTCTGGGGATAAGTATGTGGACATCTTTGGGGCCCATTCTGTCACCAGTGCTTAATCTGATGTCCCTTTATAATCTTTTACTAGAGATCATCTGATTTATACTTCAACATCAGGAAGTGATGTGACTTTAGCTGCCGAAAGAAACAAAGCTGATGATAATGCACTTGATTTGAAACAGTGGACAAGGAAGTACTGTGCGATATGTAGACAAAGATTTTTGACAGTGTGTTGAGCCAGGGAAATAAAAAGTGCCATATAATAATCAATAAATAGCTATTAAATAGATAGCAAATTAAGGTGCAATAGATTAAAGGGAAATCACTTAGTTTTTCTTTTAAAGTGTTTTATTGATTGGGGTTTGCCTTTGCTATTAGAGTGCTATAATAATCCCATCCATCTGAGAAGAGTTTTCTAAACTGTACTACTCATCTAATATAATTAAGCCTTTTTTGCTACATGAAGTGATGTAAATTGACGCTGAATAAAATATGTAGGCACAATAAAATATGTAGCTACGAAGTAGCTAATGGATGCAGCTCAGAGCTGCAGGAGGATGCGGCGAACCTCCCCTTCTCAGCACCTTGGAGGTGCTGACCTGCTATGCCAGACTTTGTTTGCCAGCAGGCCTTTCAACTTTTAGGAAAATTGAGGTGTGGGTTGGTAGCCTAGCAGGTCCCCTTGGGCAGGTCCTGTGTTCCAGAAGTGGGACCAGGTGAGTTGTCGGTGTCTTAGTTTGCTCAGGCTGCTGTTACAAAATACCATAGACCAAGTGGCTTAAATAACAGACCTTTATTTTCTCACAGTTCTGGAAGCTGGAAGTCTAACAGCGGGGTGCCAGCCTGGCTGTGTTGTGGTGAGGGCCCTCTGGGGCACCTTCCTGCCTGTCCTCCCATGGCAGGATGAGAGAGAGTAAGAAGGAAGGACAGAGAGAGAGGCCTCTTCCTTATAAGGCCACATCCCTACTGGATTAGAGCTTTGATATGTGAATTTTGGTGGAACACAGTTCGTTTCACGGCAGTTGGGTAGCACACCTGAGTGTCCAGACCCACCTTTATGGAGGTTAGTGAGTCTCTGGCCGATCAAGGCTTCACCTCTGGGTTCACTGTCCCGGTGGTTGTGTGGCAGCCAGTAAGAGGCCAGGTGCCAGCCATGCCTTGAGTAAATGCAAAAAGCAGTGCTTCTCTCTAAATTTGGGGAGCTCCAGCAGGGCCCAAAAGCAGTATCAGGTCAGTGGTGGCAGCCAAAAGCCCATGGCGGCCGCCCTGTGTTTTTGAGGCAGATTTGAAATCCCATTTGTCCACCCCAGGCAGTGGCATTCCTGGTGCCATCATAGAACTTAGTTTGCGCACTGGGTGGCGTTGTGGAGGGCAGAGTCTCTGAGTGATTTGGGAAATAGCTGGTAAGGACTATGGGATTTAAGATGGGGTTAACTGCTCTGGAAGGGAACTGCTGTGCTGTGGTTTGGGGCTGAGCTGATGGGGTGGCGTATGAGGGGGCCTTAGGCTGGGGGGCCAGGCTGCTGTCACTGAGCCAGGGTGCAGCAGAAACTGCTCAGGCAGAAGGGGTTTGTGGGTGTCAGAACTCTGGTGGATACACTTTTACTGGGGAGAAGCATGGTCTGGACACAAGACAATGCAACCTCTGGAGCTGCTGCCGAGAAGAGAGGGCAAGTGCCCTGGGCAGGGGAAGCAAGAATGGCCTCCCTCCCACGGCTGGAAAGGAGGCTGCAGTACTGTAGGTCTGTTTCTGAAGAGGACGGGACCCAGGCCCTGAGGATTCAGAATCCTGCCCGCAATTTCTGATCGACGTTATTGACTGGAAAGGTGGTTTTTCCTCTGTAGAGGAAGGGCAATAGTTAACAAATATATTTTTTATATATCGCAAATATGTTCATTATTTATGTGTTACATATTTAATTTTAAGCTTGGGACACAACTATTTAATCACTTTATACTCCATATTGCATGATTTAACTTGCTTTAACAGAATTTGCAAGAAAATCATCCATCAAAATAGACCAGTTTCAACAGTATTGTAAAACAATTCCGAAGATACGTAATAACTTGTTCCGCAGAAAGAAAAATAAAAGCTCACAAATTGTTTGAAACTTTTTTTTAGCCATCTGATAGTTTTTCACCAGAACAGAAGTGCCAAACATCCTCAGTTGTTTATTTTTGATAAGGCTTGAGCCCTGGGTGGTGTCCCTCTGATGCTTTCATTCAGAGCCTGTCATCCAAAACAGGAGCGAGGCATCCTAATTTAGGTAATGTAGAATATGGTATTAACTGAAGCTTTATTTGACGCAAAGTGAGCAAAGATTAACGCGGTCATCAGAGACAATGCCAAGGGTGGTTTGGGGGATTTGACCCCCACCCCTAATCTCTGTAAGCCCCTTCAGCACCCTGACCTCCCTCCCCAAAGAATAAGAAATTTATCTGGGAAAGAACCACACACACAACAGATGCTTTTGGCTCAAATCCAGCCTCAAAAACGGCCCTACTGACGCTCCTCACTGGCCTCTCTCTAACTGTTCATCCCGATCGGACCAGCCTTCCTGAACAGTTCTTTTTAAAACTCAAGTGTTGTTGCTCTCTTTCAAAGTGAGAAGTGAATTGTCATCAACCCTCCCCCAACCCAGCCTACTCTCCAGAAATAACCATTTCCTATTACTTAGTATGCCCCAGGAGACCCTTAGAGAGTGAGGGCATGCTCCGGCAGTCAGGGTTGAACCTGGGCTCTGCCTTGTGCTGGCATCTGTGCTGGCATCGGCTCAGGCAAGTTTCCTCACCTCCCTCTGCCTCCGTCTCATCCTGAGAGCTGGGGATATTAGTAATACGTGCCCCCCCGAGTTGTTTAGAGGGTTACATGTGTTAATATTTGTAAAGCACTTAGAACAGCATCTGTACATGTCATAAATATTTATTAAACATTATGTCCAGACTTTTCTCAGTACACAGAAGCATTTACATGTGAATGTATTTTGTTTTTACAAAAATGGGATCTTATTCTACATACTGTTCTGCAACTGGCATTTTTTTACATTAATGGCATCTTACCCCATCAGTCTATAAAGAGCTATCTTATATTTTTTATATGATTGTGTAATGTTCAATTTTGTGGATACACCAAACGTGTTTCACCAGTAATCCTACATTGACAGACATGCTGTTGGATCTAGTTTTTGCCATTACAGACAGCGCTGCTGAGAATGTCTTGTTACCTGTCCTTGCCTGCACGTGTATTTCTGTAGGCTTTGTTGCTGGAAGTACAATCGCTATGGCAGGGGATACGCATGACTTTTTTTGTTACATGTGTCCACATTAGCCTCCAGACAGGTTTTCCAGTGTGTACTCCTCCTGAGAGTGTAAGGTGGGACCTGGCATATAATGTCCGGCAAAGCTTTACTGCTCAAAACCTTTAATGCCACATCAGGGCTTTCACTTTGATTGAATTCCAGTCTGGGCTTCAAAGCTCACCATAATGCGACCCCATCTATCTTTGCGGCTTTAACCGTTATTGCTCTTATAAACCCTCTGCCTCAGTCAGTGGGTTTTTAATTTGGGCAGTTTTGCCTCCAGGGGACATTTGGGGATGTTTGGCCATCACAGCTGGGGAGGTAGTACCACTGGCATCCAAGGGGTAGAGGCCAGGAGTGCTGCTCCACGTCCTACATGCGCACAGGACAGTCACCCACACCAGTTACCTGGTCCAAACGGCTGTAGTGCTGTGATTGAGAAACCCTGAGTTAAGCTGTTGACTGATCTCTTAAATTGCCTTTACCCGCCTCTAGCACAAGGATGGACAAGATTTGATCTAATGTGTCACCTTCACTACATTCATGTGGGTAGCTACAGAGCTATTCGGAGAATTCTAAAGCTGCCTGGGCTTACTGGGGGGGGCGGGGAGGGGGCGGGTAGAATGCTGTGCCTGCCACTTACCAAATTATAAAGTCATGAGGGCAGGATGGTATCTCCCCTTTTTTTTTATTTTCCAAGGTGTCTCATGCACAGGTTTGCATACATGGTTGGTGAACAGTTTTTAATGTTACTGAATTACTGTCATCCTAAGAGTGATTAGAGGTTCTCTGTAGGAACCAGCTCCTCTTCTAACCTGCCCTTTGCTTACCGTTTGTCTTCAAGCCAAACATTTCTATTTCCCGTTGTATCTTGAAGAGCTTTGATAGCCTAAAAGGAGGCTGTGGCTTGATATTTACTGTATTATCTTGAAAATGATTGTTGAATGAATATAATTTATAGCTTTCCATTGTAGGAGACTGAATAATCAAAAAGCCAGGAAAGATCAACAGGTATTGATTGCATGACACCCTATCAGTGATTTAGGGTTCTTACAGGAGGGACATGACTTAGGGCAGTTTTCAAATCTGAGTGAACCTTTTGTTTTTCAGTGTTTGGGGCTAGAGGCAGCTTATCAGGGATTGGTCATCTTTTTCTGTGAAAGGCCAGATAGTAAATATTGCAGGCTTTGCAGGCCATGTGGTCCCTGACACTATTTCAGCTCTGCTCTCGTGGCTTAAAAACAGCCTAGACAAGACTTAAATGAATGGGCGTGGCTGTGGTCCAGTAAGACTTTATGTACCAAAACAGGCAGTGGCTGCAGTTTGCTGACCCCTCGAAAACCATCACTATTTGGATAGCTGACTGATGAACCTACCTTGCAACTTAATGGTTTTGAAAATGGACTAACTGGGTATCATGACCACCCCTCTGTGATGACTGCACTGGGAAAGGCAGTGGTTTGTGACCCTTCTTTGCTTTCCCTTGTAGAGATGTGGTATGGTGTGTTCCTGTGGGCACTGGTGTCCTCTCTCTTCTTTCATGTCCCTGCTGGATTACTGGCCCTCTTCACCCTCAGACATCACAAATATGGTAGGTTCATGTCTGTAAGCATCCTGTTGATGGGCATCGTGGGACCAATAACTGCTGGAATCTTGACAAGTATGTTAGACATTAAAATACCAGTCAATCATAGACACACACAACAGTATGGTGATTACTAGAGGGAAGGGGGGTGGAGGGAGGTAGAAGAGGAAAAAGGGGGGTAAATGGTGATGGAAGGAGACTTGACTGGGGGTGGTGAACACACAATACAATATACTGATAATGTGTTACTGAGTTGTACCCCTGAAATCTATATAATTGTATTAACCAGCGTCACCCTAGTAAATTCAATAAAAAGTAAAAATAAAATAAAATACCAGTCAAAATATTTCATATGACTTGTCAGTTAATTTCAGGACCCATTTTAGAAACAGGCCTGAGTGGGATCAAGAAAAAGAGTGGTCTTTAACCACAGGTCCGTTTTAAAAAAAATATTTTTTTTATCCTTACCCAAGGACGTTTTTTTCATTGCTTTTAGAGAGAGGGGAGGGGAGAGAGCTAAACACCGGTGTGGGAGAAACGTTGATTGATTGCACAGGTCCCCCTTTGATGTATTGTTTTTTCCTCACCCTGGGTCCCCCATTATTGGGCTAACATCTTTGATTTCCTCGGCCAGATTTTCTCTTGCTGGCTTCAGGGAAACTGTGTTAATTAAGCTTTGTGAGGTACATCTTCTGACAGGTCACTAGCAAAGGAAGATATTTGTCCTTTTGGAAGCTACTGCTCCTTTCTCATGAGCTGTCACTTGACTGATAGCCTGACAAGGTGGTTGATGAATTACTTCTGCTGATTCAGATGTGATTACTTTAAGGATGGAAGAATAATTCCAATGACAGGAATTCTTGTTTTAAAAAAAGTACCTGGTTATTTTTTTCCTCTCAGGAATTCTTAATAAGAATTAGAGTAACATTCATATTATAAATTACTTTTACCTGTTGTTTTCCTTGCCTTTTGTTCATGTCACAGGGATGAGAATAAGTTTAAATCTTTGTAAGCTCATAATTAAATAGAACTAACATGTATATTTTATGTAAATTAAAAAGTATAAGAAAGCAAAAATAACAATCCTCCATTGCCACATCCCTAAATGAAAACCACAATTTGCATTTTGGTATATGCTTTCCAACTCTTTTCTAGGTATACATGTAAACATAAATATATTCTTAAAAAAATAGAAACATAGCATTCCTACTAATTTGTAACCTTTTTTTTCCTGTGAATCTGAACCTTGAGCTTCAAGCAGAAATTTCCTTTTGTCTCTGATGTGAGGGGTTTTTTGGGGACAAAGTGGCCTCTTTTCTCTGTGCTCTGTACATATTAAAACCTTTGAGATAACACAGGAAGGAGGCCAGTGTTCTCCTGTCTGCATCAAGGAGTTTCCATAACTGGCCTTCTCCAGTATTTTGAGCTCCATCAGCTATCTTTAGAGACCCTCTGCTCCAGTTTTTTTCCTGGATTACTGGCTGGGTGGACCTGTTTCGGATCCCTCCCCCCACCTCCTACGCTGTGTGATGGTTAAATGAAGGAATGTGTATGTGAAGAGTTCAACACAACACAAACGCATAGTAATTGTGCCGTAAATGCTGTGTTTGCCTTTAAGATTTTATGCACAGAGTCTGTTCCCTTCTCATATTGCTGATCTTTTTGGAAGCTTTTTCTTTTCTTCCCTTCTTCATCATCCAAATCCCACTTTAAGGCTCAGGTCAGGTTGCTTTAGCTTCTTTCTACCCAACCCACTTTTGGGGCACTAAACTATCAAAGGGGCTCAGTGAAGCATGTGCCTCTCAGATGACACCAGTGCAGCATGTATGCGCTGCCGCTGGAGGTGGGCATTTCAGAGTTCAGATGTCCCAGGACACCAGCACAGGTATTAACATTCTTCCTCTTAAATTGGTTAGAACACCCTCACACCACATCTATAGACTGTATAGACATTTGATTGAGACACTCTATGTCTTGAATCATTCAAAATCTCTTTCATGCTTGTGCTTTCTGTCTTGTGTCCTCATTTAGATTCTGTGTACTAGGAGAATAGCAGTCACACCTTACGGAACAGAAATACATAAATATTTGAATGAATGAACACACTGGGACCAAGGAGAATCTTGTTTGGAGCATTTGGTGGGGTTCTCATCTGGGAACTTGGGTCTGTTCCTTTCAAACTAATGAAATCTTAACCTTCTTGGCACAATGCTGAGTCCCTGCAGCAACTCAGGGTACCTGAGTAGATACAAATTTGCTTGTTTTGTTTCCTCTATTTTTAGGGAGTTATAGTGACTAACATTATAAAAACAATGCATGACATAGAGAACAGAAAGGAATCCCTGAGTATCTCTCCTTGCACCCTTTGAATTAATAGGAACTTTATAGGATTAGAGTCTTCCTCTCTTCCTTTTCCTACCCCTCTCCCTCTTCCATCCTCTTCCGAGAGAGAACTTTAAGTACAGTAGAGTGGAGTGGAGGTGCCCTGTGGCTTTTCCTGAAATATTTCTTGCTCACTTTCACACAGAAGATTCTTTGTTATTTATTGCCGAGAATTTATTAGGTACCTGTTAAATGCATGGGGAAGAAAGGGATGTTTTTGAGTTTGTAATCAGGTCATGTGGAAATTTCAGTCTTCGTGATTTGGGTTATGACCTCTAGATGCGTTTTATAGTCAGCAAAAGAATAGGGAAAACAAAAACATTTCTACAATGTTTAAATTTGAATGTAAAAAATCTGGAACACTTTATTTATTGTAGAATTTTAAGTGCTATAATTTTCTGATTACATTAATCTTGATTTTTCTCTTAACACTTGAATTTTCGGACAGGCGCAGCAATTGCTGGAGTGTACCGAGCAGCAGGAAAAGAAATGATACCGTTTGAAGCCCTCACCTTCGGCACTGGACAGACGTTTTGTGTAGTGGTGGTCTCCTTTTTACGGGTTTTAGCCACTCTATAGCATATACCGTTATGCTATGGTATCGAACTGAAGTTTTATAGAATCCTCAAAAAGAATGCAATATGGAATGTAGTGTTTTCTTAGTTCTTCAAATGGAAGCAACTTGGATGAAAAAGTATGTGAAGAATAGCAGCTCAGCCTTTTCTTCGATTGGAAGCTCCAGGAAGTGAAGATCCCTTTGGACTCTTACTGTTCTCAACCAAACAAATCAAGTTTTATTTTGTTTGTTTGTTTGTTTTGATATTTAATTTAAGCAGTTTTACAGGTGCACCTTTACCCAAAGCCAGGTCAGCGGGGCTTCTGGGTCAGCAGTTTTTGCACTGAAATTCACAATATTGTGTGAGAAAATGCAGTGTTGCATATTTCAGAAAGACTATGGAAAATGTTGGTTTATTTCTAAGCAGACTATACTGTACTGACAATCGTATTTGATCTAATCTTGACTGAAATTTGGCAGACTTTTTTTACTACACCTTCATGATAGTAAGTGCCAAATAGTTATGGTCGAGTATAGCTTTGTGAACAAATTTGATGAAATAAAACAGAACAAAAATCTATAACACAAGTAGTGGCTTTGATTCCACTGTTCTTTAGAAAAAGGAACTGACTACTGAATGATGTGACATTGTGTGGATAACTATCTTGACCTCTGATTATTTAATATATTTTAAAAGATGTGAATTTGTTCTTTTATACATTTTATCAAAATAAGCTGACTAATTAAGACATTTTCCCCTAGAATTCCAGTACCACCTTTTCCTATTACTTCTATTAATTTTATTTAGTTTAATTGGAAAAATATCCTATTAAATAACTTGAGTTGAAAATTTTAACCCAGATAGGTTAGGATACTTTTGACATTAAGGCACATAAAAAAGATATTTTAAACATTCTGTTATAGTTTTATTTAGTGACTGGTTTATTACTGGCTCTTGAAAAATTATAGAAGTGCAGCTTAAACTAGTGTTAGGGTTATGGATTTCTTAGTTTTAATAGCTACTTAGTCTTCTCAGTTACTTAGTGGTGGGTGTGACTTCCAGAAAGTGCCTGAAGTTGAATTTTCAGATATGCCTTCCACTGTGCCCTTTACATTTTCCTTTAAGAGATTTATGTCCTTAGAGAGCATTAAATATTGAGTTTTTTTTCTTTTTTATCCTCATCCAAGGACATGCTTATTGATTTTTAGAGAGAGAGGAAGGGAGGGAGAGACGGAGGGAGAGAAACATCAGTGTGGGAGAGAAACATTGATCAGCTGCCTCTCATACCTGCGCCAACCGGAGACTGAACCAGCTACCCAGGCATGTTATGTGCCCTGACGGGGAATGGAACCTGCAACCTTTCGGTTTACAGACAATGCTCCAACCAACTGAGCCACACCTGCCAGGGCAACTAGTAAGAGGCTTTTAAAACTCAATTTTAGCTATTTAAATTTTTCTTTTACTGCCTAACGATCTTTTTCATTAAAAAGCCTGAAAACTGTGACCTTCAAAACAGAAAGGATTGCAAAAAGCGAAACTGTTTTGTATGGAATACAATCAATGTTGTTAACTGTTCTAAAAATAACTTCTGGTAATTAAGTTTGACATTTTTTAAAGGAAAGTTTCATTATGAGAGTAAGGCTGACAGCCCATGAGGTCATGTACACACAAACTGTTTCACTTAAAGAAATAGGAATTCTGGCTTCTGATTAAAAACAGCCAGGGGGACCAATTTACCAGAGATAGTCAAAGAAAAAAATTACAAAGGGATCACAAAAATTAACTGGACATTTTCTTTCAACTAAAGGCCATTAGAACACATCAAAATTACAGTGACATATACTTTGCCTAGGTGGAAAATTACAGGTGGAGTTGGAATGCAGATAAACATCTTTATAAATGCCCCAAGTTTACTCTCCAATGTTCAAATCCTTCTTTCAAGCAAATTTTAAGCCTTTAATTAAAGACTCCGTTTTTCAATTCAAGAAGCTGTGATTTTGAAAAGCAGCTCTTCAGTCTAAGAAATTTGGTATGTGTCTTTTACTGTAAGAAATGATTTTAGTAATCTCTATTGAAGGATGCCTCGGCGTTCTCACCTAAAACATTCTTTTGGATAGAATTTCACAAATTGAACAAGTGGGCCAGTGATTGGTGGACCCCTCCCCCTGAGTACTAATTTTTAAACCATATTGATCAATGATTTAAATGTTTGGTAATTTTTCATTTAGAGCCAAGACACAAAAAATTAACGCATTTTGAAAGGTGTTTCCTGTTTTCATTTCTTTCGTGTTTGCTATATTTTGATTATCTGCCCTTTTCAAAAACTTCAAACATAAAATGTATCTTCAAATTGAATGTTTTCTCCATTCAAGTATGTGAACGTTCTTCTATGAATATATGTGTATATACTTTATATAAATTGAGTTTTGCAGCTTGAAATGTTTTTAGGATGAAACTATTTGAATGATAAAGAATGGCTATTCCTCCTTATTTCTTTTATTTGATTTTTTTAAATTTCTCATTTCAAATGCACAATTATTTGGGGGTAGTTGCTCAAATGAAAAAATATTGGCATTTGTGTTGAACATTGTATTTTACTGAATAGTTTTTTGAGAATTTTTACCAACACCTGGGTTTCTTAAGAAACATACACAACCACCTGTACCCACAGCTGTATATTCACTTTTTTAAAAAAATGTGGGTGAAGGAGACAGCCCCCAACCAAAAAGCTGATTTCTGGATTCTTTACAATGGATGTCTGGGGGTAAAGGCATTTCACAAAAACTTAGGTCCACATTTAAATGCATAATGAATATTCCCAGAGAAACATGGCTGTTTGTGCTATTAACCCTTTTTTCCCCCCAGGAAACATTACTTCTTAGGAAATGTCTAAACTAGGGGGGAAAAGTTCATGCAATTATTACCTTTAAATCCTTCCTTATGATTTCAAGTTGTTTGTTGGCTTTTGATGCCCTTTCCAACTGCTCTGGTTTGAATTGAGTTCTTACATCTGCAGTGCATACGCCCTTCCCTAAGAAGCCATGTCCTGGAATGCAAAGCCCTGGTGCCATTAGCTGTCCACAAGCAGAAACTGTCATGTGCCTGTGTTTCTTTTTGTGCACTCTCTTAGGCTGGTTGTGACTAAAATCAGCTCAACTTTTTGTATTAGATTATTTCACTGACTGCTGCAGTCAAAATGATCAACTCTTTGTATGATAGGAAATTATTTAAATTTTATTTTTCTACTGACATTTCTAATTCTGGTATAAATGTTTATCAATAAAGAATTACTTTCAATTCTATGAACTGGAACTATTATTTCTTTTTCAGTGGCCAATGAGCTTAATCTTTTGTGATACAATTTGACTTAAGTTCTTGGGTTTTTTTTTTATAACTTAGTATTTAACATATGTTTAGCGGTATTCCTTTTATGTTTAACTTCTTACTAATTTATAGTAAAATTCTTGTTCAAAGATGTGATTAAACTGTACTTACATGTGAACTTGAGTCTTATTAACTCCACTTTGTGAGCTGTATATTACCATCAACAAACTTTTGTATGACTATACACTGAAATAGTGGAAAGCTGATAGTGTGAAAAATGTATTATTTTTTTTTAAGATTTTATGTATATATTTTTAGAGCGAGGGGAAAGGAGGGAGAAAAAGAGGGAAACATGATGTGCAAGAAAAACATCGATCAGTTGCCTCCTGCACGCCCCCAACTGGGACCTGGCCCAAAACCCAGGCATGTGCCCTGACGGGGAATCGAACTGGCAACCTTCCAGTTTGCAGGCTGGTGCTCAATCCACTGAGCCACACCAGCCAGGTCAAACATTTATTACTTCAGTAAATTTTTACATGAAGGGAGCTACATGATGGGAGGCTCCAAGGTTAGTTTAGCACTTACTGGGACACATAATCTTTTCCTACCCTGTCATGTCCATCAAGTTGGATTGTCCAATTTGGGCAGCTTACCCCACGGTCACAAGATGACTGTCGCAGTTCCAGGCATTATAGGCAGACATACAATGTCTGGCAAGAGAGTGTCCATCCATTCTCTCATTATCTGAGGTACAGTATACAATAAAGTGCACAAACATATAGTTTGATGAATTTTACATATTCATTAACCTACATGACTACCACTTAGATGAAGATACAGAACATTTCTAGCATACCCCAGAAGGATACATGCAGAGTTTGGCCAGAAGCTGTGCATGTATGTGTCCAGGACACAGCAGAGAAAAAACTTTCAATTTTCAGAAAAGGTGATAACCCAATAGTGGATACTGCAATGAGACTGGCAAATGAAGGACTAAAAGTGCTGAGTTCGGCAGAGAGGACCCTATAAATTATTGCCAAGATAACATGGCAGTAATGAACTAGGAATCTTATCGGGAGTTGGGATTTGTATTGTGGTCCACTGGAGAGCCATCTCTAAAGCCATTGCTCAGCTCCAGCCCATTCCATCTTTGTGGGAATATGACATGCCCACTGCTGACACATTCTCCAGTTTTTCAAGGGAAGTTGGAAATCTAGATTATTTGAAATCTCTCAATTTTTAAGTGCTGGCTATTTCACTTAAATTCATGTAAAATCTTTTTAAATGAAACATTACATGTTTTTGAGCTGGATTTGGCCTGCTAACCAATTTTTGACCTCTTTACTAAACTACTTGACATAATAGAAAATACTTTCTCCCCCAGTTACCCTGAAGGTGGTTGGAAACGGGTTGTGGATTTGAACAAGTGTGTGCAGTGCTAATGAGCTCAAGAGGAGACGGAGAAATGGGATGATGCTGGGGAACTCCAATGTGTCCTTTCTCCAGACTCAGGCCCCAGTGATGGGACAAATGACTACGACCCAATTTGTCACTGCAGGGTCCCTTCATGCTGTTCAAGGAAAATTAAGGTGAGAATGGTAAACTCCCATATCTATTTTTCTATTCTTCTCCCAGAAGAAAGATCCGCTGAAATGGATCATAGACCTAAATGTAAGAACTAAAACTATAAAACTCTGGAGAAAACAGGAATAAATTTTGTGACCTTGGGTTAGTCAAATCTTTCTTAGATACAATCCCCAAAGCACAAGGAACAAGAGACAAAAATAGATAAACTGGAATCCATCAACGTTAAAAACTTTTATGCTTCAAATGATGGGATTGTTTGAAGCATAAAAGTGAAAAGACACCCTACAGAATAGGAGGAAATATTTTCAAGTCATATATTTTATGAGACCAGGTATTTAGAATATATAAGGAACTTGCAACTCAGACAAATGGCTCAATTTTAAAATGGGCAAAAGATCTGGATAGACACTTCTCCAAAGAACATAGCATGGCCAATAAATAAGATATGAAAAGTCATCAAGGAAGTACAAATAGTCATCAGGGAAATACAAGTCAAAACTGCAATGAAAATGCCACTTCGTGCCCATCGGATGGTTATAATCAAAAAGAGTGTTGGCTGGGATATGAAGAGACTGCAGCCTCATACACTGCTGGTGAGAATATAGTACGGTGCTTTTGGGAAACAGTTGGGCAGTTCCTCAAAAGGTACAGCACAGAGTTATCACATGATCAAGCAATTCCATAGGTACATATATACCTAAGAGAAGTGAACTGTGAAAAGTGCTGAGTGAAATACAACACACTCAAGTAGTAAATACTGAATGACAATTGGAAATACAGAGTTGGATTCCCGGGAGTCTCGGGTCACATTTTTGTCAATTGATCAACACATAACGTTTTTTATGTGTGTTTCTGTTTAAAGACACCTTATTTAATATATGTTTGCTGGTATAGTATGCCTTGAAAGCTTTTATTATGCCTTGATTGAGGGGTTGAAAGAGAGACGTGGTATTTGGGGGCATGAAAAGAACCTTTACACTGGGGTGGGCATTTTGGAGTTCTTCACAGCAATGGACTAAGGCATTATCCAAAATTAATAAAACCTTGAAGGCAAGGTTTCCACCCTGGAGATAGCATTCAACTTCTGGTATGAAGCAGGTGTGGAACCAATCAAACGTCATCCACGCTTTTTTGTTCCACCTCCAATGGAAGGCCTTTTCCTTGAAATGTTTGTGGATTTGGGGCTCTGTACAACATGAAGAGTTTGCACTTCAAGTCGCCGGTGCCACTGGCTCACAATAACAAGGTTGCGTATTCTTGGAATGACTTAAAACCAAGAGCTTTGGAGGCCATTTGCATTATATAGGTTTGTTTGCTAGTGTCCTTGTGAAACACACCAGTCTCATCAGCACTGAAAACCTGCTCTTACACATACCTCTTTTTCCTGTGTGACTCTTAGCAAGTATTTTTAAAATTCTTCCGCAGCCTCCTGGTCTGCAGAACTTGCCTGTAGTAAGTTTAACATTTTTCACCGCATATTGCCTTTTGAAACGTGCACGTCAGCCAGCTCTAGCAGAGAGGGCTTAACATTTTCCTGACGCTGAGTAACACGACCATACATTTCTTTGAATTTCAGCCTCACAACCGTGCTGTCCGTCACACCTTTTAAAAGTCTGTTGTCATCTCATGAGTCCAAAAATTTAGCCGCTTTTTAATCTCTTCCATACCTTCCTCACACACTACAGATGTCACGTTAATGCTTTCTGGAGCAGCCTGGACGATAGATCTGCGAATTTTCTTTCCCTTTTTCTTGATGTACTGAATTGTTTGTTGATTAACATTGAACTCTCGGCCAACAGCGCTACAACTCATGCCTGAATGAAGCTCTTCTAACACACGAATTTTCTCCGTAAGGCACTTCACAGCCTTCTTGTGCTTAGGAATGTTAGGCAGCACTTCAGCACTGCGCTTGGGAGTCACTTTAAACAGCAAAATTACTATAAAAAGCACAGAAATGGGAAACAAAAAATGCTAAAAAAAGAAGTGGTATTAAATAGACTGCAAAAAGTACACATACACGTATGAGAACTGAACCAAAAATCTGATCGCCTGCCTTGCTCATTGTCAGCTGGTAAAACGCACCGTTGACTCAAAATTTTCACCCTCTGCTCATGTCTGCAAATAACCCCAGAAAGCACCAGGGATATTGATTTGGGGGTTACATTACATTTTAGCAAGTAAGCAAATTCGAAAATACCAACCTGTGAATAGTGAGGGTCAACTGTATTCCCACAGACATGAACTTTCATTTAAGCCCATTTACTAAATTAATAAAACTAGGTAGAGTCGAAGACTACAAGTCCCAGAATGCACCGCTTCATCACGAAGCCCCTGCTCGGTCAACTGCCCACAGTAACGTCAGGCCCCGGCATTGGCCTGGGAGCCATCACGTACACTCTCTGCGCATGTGCACACGCTGACGGGACCCGCCCCAGCCTCCGCTTTATGGTCTCCCCCTAAATCTTTGGCTTGGGATCAGTAACTACGGTCCTGTGGCTTGGTCCGCCCCGCGTGGCAGCGACATGGAAGAATTCGACTCGGAAGACATCGCCTCCTCAGAGGAAGACGAAGACTACGTGCCTTCGGGTAAGCTATTCCGCCTTAAGAGGCTTGTCCCGCGCCCCATATGAGGTGCGCTGGGCTCCGCTGCGTGGGCCCAGTGGTCCTGGTGGCGCCTGGGCGCGGGTCTCGAGCATCCTCGTCAGCTGCGCCCCTGTGGCCCGAGAGGTGTGCACGAGGGCACCTCGCGCAGCCGTCCCGGCGGCTTCACTTGGGCCGCAGCGGTCTCCTAGTCACCCTAGTGCCGAGATCGTCGGAAAGGCAGTCTGGGCATTGAAAGTTACGACCTTCCGTCCCCAGGGAATTGCCAGCTAGCATCACGTGCAAGATAGATCTGTGCACTTTCTGCCCTCAGGAGGGATCTGGTCGGTAGAAAGTTTGCATGATAATGCTTTTTGCCTGTTGGCAGCGTACCTGCCCATTGCTCCCGTCTGTTTTTCTGTGTGGTTTTGCATAGGCATCTCAGACTGAGCGGGGCCAAACTGAACCTCGTTACCCAAACAGACGGATCTCCTCCGCCATCCTGCGCCTTCCCCAGACTTTCCCATCTCATTAAAAGTACCCATGCAGTCGTTTAGGTAGAAAACAAACAAAACGCCCTAGGAATGGAGTCATCCTTATTTCTCACTTTTGGTCCAGCTGATCAGTAAATTCTGTTGTGTCTACGTGGAAAATTAACTTGGACCACTCCCTAACTAATCTCACTGCTATTGAACTACCCTAATTAAGGATCTGGGTGGCCCGAGTGATCATTTGAAAACTACTTTTCATTGTGATCAAAAAGGCTTGTTTTGAAACCAAACAGTTCCCATCATTCCTCCTTATCCATCTTCCCCCCACTCATTCCCCTCACTGCCCACGCGCACACACCCTTCCAACTCTCCAGCTTGCCATTGTTCCTATGTCCAATTTTGGTTATATCAGTATCCAGTTGACATAAGAAATGTCCCATCCTGTAGAGAATTTTTATAAGAGTTTATCTGAGCCAAACTAATGATGTAGGCTGAAGAGCAAAATCTCAAATGCTCCAGTGAATAACATTTTGAGTTTCTTTTACGCATTTGAGATTAGGGAGGGAACGGGAGGAAGATGGTGTGAAGTGGGAAGAAAGCAAGGCAGGATTCGGGCTGGATTACAGGGTAATTAAAGTCATGCACTCTCTTAAGGGGTGGCCGATTTAGGAGGAGGGACCCCAAAGGGGGCATTTCAAAAGTGTGTTAACCTACCACATGCACAGAAAAAATGGACAGGATTTGTTCAAGGCAAAAATGAACCTTTTACTAAAGAATTTATGTGCCTGGGGCCTGACTACCCCCGCCATGATCTGCCCAGGTAGGAATTTACACCCTGTGAGGTTCCTTTCCATGGAACCCTTTTTCATCCCTAAGTGTCTACTTTTTTTGTAATGACTGAACACCCCCCTTCACAGCTCAACCATGTGGTATTCCTGTACCACTTGTTTTCTCTGGAGTTAATGCCATTTTGTTGTTGGTTAGTGTATGTGCTTACTCCTGATTTGACCCTAAGCTCTCAGAATTGTCTAAGTCATCTTCTGAGATACTTAGATTTATCAGGTAATCTTGCACTTTCATCTTGAAGTCCATCTTTGCCTTCTGAGCCCTTCTGATTTGGCTTGATTTTGCCTCTTCTAAACCTAGTATCTTCCATCTCATTACCACGCCAGGTGTTCCTTTTATCTCCCTTTTCTGTTGGACTTCCTGTGTCTTGGGTCCTATTTGTCTTTTTTCTTGGTGCGTGCCACCACAGTGAGAATATATCCTCAAATAACTTCTCGAGGAAGGATGCATCGTAGAAACACTTTTTTTTCTTGGGACCTTGAAGGTCAAAAAATAAGGATGTGATCCTCAGGCATGATTGATAATTCATTTTGTATAGATTTTCGTGTTCTATGATAATTCAAGTGATATAATAATTCTCTATCTTAATTTTTATTTCTCTTAAACATTTTTTTTCACTTACAGTTTAATTCAATATTATTTTGTATTAGTTTCAGGTGTACAGCACAGTGGGTAGACATTCATATGCCTTACAAACCTCCCCCCGCCGGCACCGGCTGTCATCAGCCTGTTCTCTGTATCCATGACTCTGTTTTAATTTTGTTTGCTTGTTTATTCTGTTCTTTAGATTCCACATAAGTGAGATCCTTCTCTGACTGACTTATTTCCCTTGGCATAATACCTTCTGGGTCCACCCAAGCTGTCGCAAATGGTCAGATTTTATTCCTTTTTTATGACCAAGTGATATTCCACTGTATACCTGTACCACCGCTTTTTTATCCACTTGTCTTTTGACGGGGACTTGGGTTGCTTCCAGATCTTGGCTGTTGTAAATAACGCTGCCATGAACATAGGGGAGCATACATTCTTTTGAATTAGTGTTTTGTGTTTCTTCAGATAAATGCCCAGATGTGGAATCACTGGGTCATAAGGCAGTTCCATTTTTAATTTTTTGAGGGACCTCCATATGGAGGTTTTCCATAGTGGCTGCCCCAGTCTACATTTCCACCAACAGTAAGTGAGGGTTCCCTTTCTCTACATCCTCACCTGCACTTGTTTGTTGATTTATTAATGATAACTATTCTGACAGGTATGAGGTGATATTTCATTGTGGTTTTAATTTGCATTTCTCTGTTGATAGTAATGTTGAGCATCTTTCCAGATGTCTGTTGGCCATCTGTATGTCCTCTATGGAGAAATATTTATTCAGGTGCTGCTCTGCCCATTTTTAAAATTGGATTGTTTGTGTTTTTGATGTTGAGCTTTTTTGAGTTCTTTATAAATTTTGGATATTAACCCCAGTGATTGCATGTAGTCATTGGTGAATATCTTCTCCTACTCAGTAGGTTGTCTTTTCATTTTGTCGATGGTTTTCTTTGCCGTGCAAAAAACTTTTTAGTTTGATATGGTCCCATTTGTTTATTTTTTCTTTTGTTTCCATTGCCTGGGGAGCTGTATCAGAAAAAATATTGCAAAGACAAATACTCGAGACTTTACTGCTTATTGTTTCTTCTAGGAGTTTTATGGTTTTGAGCCTTACATTTAAGTCTTTACTCCAGTTTGAGTTTATTCTTGTATATGGTGTAGGAAGGTTTTAGTTTTATTTTTTTGCATGCGTGTGTCCAATTTTTCCAATACCATTTATTGAGTAGACTGTCTTTACCCCATTGTATATTCTTGCCTCGTATGTCATATGATAATAGACCATAGAGGTGTGTGTTCATTTTGGGGCTCTTTTTTCTGTTCCATTGACCTATATTCCACTTTTTATGCCAGTACCATGCTGTTTTGATTATTGTGGCCTTGCAGTATAGTTCTATATCAGGTAGCATGATACCTCCAACTTTGTTCTTCTTTCTCAAGATTGCTGTGGGTATTTGGGTCTTTTGTGGTTTCATAGAGATTTTTGGATTATTTGTTCTAGTTCTGTGAAATACACCATTGGTATTTTGATAGGAATGTTGAATTGATAAATTGCTTTTTTCTACCTGAATTTTAAAGGCGTTGCACCATTATTTTCTAGCTCCCAGTGTTTTCTATTAAGAAATCTGTTTTGGCCCTGGCTGATGTGGCTCGGTGGATTGAGTGCAGGCCTGTGAACTGAAAGGTTGCTGGTTTGATTGCGGGCCAGGTCCCCAGTGTGGGGTGCAAGAGGCAACCACACCTTGTTTTCCTCTTTTTCCATCCCTTTCTCTAAAAAAACCCGACAGTGTTCTGTTTACTCTTTTATTTTTTCTGAAATCGTCATTACTCATACATTGAATGTTACATTAGCTATTCTGGACTGGTACTCTAATTTTTATGTATCTCCTATTTTCTAACCCTTTGACTTTGTTTCGCTTTATAGGAGATTCTCAAGATTTTGTGTTCCAGCTTATCTGTTTTCCTCCTTCCATGTTTTTAATCTTGAAGAACTCTTTTATTCTTTGAGTAATTTTTATAGCAATCAATCACGTTCTTATTTCATACGTGTAATATCTTATTGCTGTATAGATACTGATAATACTTAAATTCAGAAATTTTTGAGCTTCAGTGACATTCACTCTTTTCAATGTGTGCTTATGAATTTCAACAAACGCTTAGAGTTGTGTGACAGCCACCAAAATGGACAGTGCCAAGGTTGTCCCCTTATTCTCCCTGCCCTGTAAAAAAACCAACCCACAGATCATGTTACCTGCGAGCAGAAACAGTATAGTTTCTTCTTTTTCCTTAGCTATCCCTTTTATTTATTTATTTTTGTGTGCCTTATTATACTTGTTATGACTTCCAGTATGATGTCAAATAGTAACAGTGACAGTGGGCGTCCTTGCCTTGTTTCCAGGTTTAAGGGAAAGAATCGGTGTTTCACCATTTAGTATAATGTTAGCTGTAGGTTTTTAAAGGCTGCCATTTATCTGTGTGTGTTTTAAGCATTTTACAGTGACTAACTCAGTCATGGAAAACTACCAGGTATGTGCTGTTATTGTGCTCTCCATTTTACAGGTGAAGAGACTGAGGCCCCCAAAGTCACCCAGCTAGATAGTAGCTAAGCTGGGGATTTGAACCTTGACATTCTGCATATACTGCCTCTTATACATGCTTTTTACCGGGTTAAAGTTCCCTCTATTCCTCACTTGCTGAGAGGGGAACTTTGTCAAATGCTTTTTCTCCATCTGTGGGTTATGGGTGGTTTTTCTTCTTTTGTCTGTTAATGTGGTAAAATACATTAATTGATTTTTAAGTTTTGAGCAGCCTTTTCTTTCTGGGATAAAACTCACATGGTCATAATGTATTATTCTTTTTATACATTGCTGAAGATATTTGCCTATATTTTGTTGAGGATTTTTTGCATCTACGTTTATGGGGGATGTTGGTCTGTAGTTTTTTATAATTTCCTTATCTGATTTTAGTGTCAAAAATGCTAGCTTCATAAGATGCCACAATCTTCATTTCCTCCAAGGTGATTTTTATTCATTCTGTATGTTTGTTTTCGGCTTTATTACGTTACATGCTTTCTCAGGTTTTCTGTGATTCTCAGTTGTTTGATTCACATTTAAGCACTGGGAAGTGAAGAGGCGAGGTGAACGCTGAGTCTGTGGACATAGTTGTCCAGTTTGTGCTTTTTTGTCTGTCGGGTTGTTATTCTGCTTCTTACTCCTTTTTTCTTTCTTCATAGTAACTGCATAGCTGCATAGAATTTGATCTTTTTTTTTTTAATTACTTTATTGTGGTTCATTTACAGTTGTCTGCATTTTCCCCCAACCACTACCCCCCCCAGCCAATCCCACCCCCCTCCCCCACTCCCACCCTCCCCCTTGGTTATGTCCATGTGGGAATTTGATCTTGATTGTTTTACTTTAAAATGTCCTTGTTTCAACAGTGAGATTGAGTAGCTTTTTACATGTTTAAGATCCAGAGCCATGTGCATCTCCTTGTCCGAACTGTCTGCAATATTTGTCTATTTATATGATGAAAAATAACTTCGTATTACAAAAGCAGTGCATGAACTTCGCAGAAAATTAGAAAAGCAAACATTTAAAAAAAATAGAATTATTGCATTCCCACCACCCAGAGATTACCAGTTTTAATTCCTTAGTGAATACTCACTCTGACCTCTTTCTATACCCAGCTATAGGTGTTTGTATTTTCCCCAAAATGAAATTATACTTTTTCATGTTACTTTATTACCTGCTCTTTTCAGTGAACAACCTCTCCCTGTCCATTTCAGTAAACTTGTAACTCATCAGGAGTACAGACCATAGTCAGATTTTCCCAGTTGACCCCAAAATTGGCTATAGCTTGTCTGTCCAAATCACAGTTCGGTTCAGGACTACACATGTCATGTGTTGTCCCGTCCCTGAAATTTGTTTAAGCTAATAGAAACCTTTGTGTAATGACGTTGATATGCTTAGGAGGGTCAGGCCGTGTGTCCTACAGAATGTCTCCACCTCAGGATTTGTGCTCCCTCAGGGTGTAAATTTGTTCCTTTGTCCCCTGAATTTTCCATACATTAGAAGGTAGATCTAAATGCTTGATGGGTTCAAATATTTTTGGCTAGAATACATTACAGGTAACCCTTGTGTCACACAATGCGTGACATCAGAAGACACCTTATGCCTGGTTGATTCCCATAGCTGTGACTGCTGTGTCAGGGTGATGAGAGCTGGATCCCTCTATTATGTCATTGTTGTTCCCCATGGTGTTCTTTCAATTCTGTGGTTCTTTGACATTTATTAATTGATGTTCTTCTGAAAGTGTATATAGCTTTCCCTCATCAGCTGGGGCAGGATAAATGTTCATTCATTTTCCTTAATTATCAATTTTCAAAATGGGGAGCGATTTTAATAATAGCTTATTACAGTGGTACAAATTATTTTTTTTTGAATATCATAAAGTGTTCACAGATTTTTATCAATTACATGTGTTTTAATCTAACCATTGCTCCTTTTAGTTCATGTCATCACTTTTGGCTACTCGGACTTCTTTCAGGCTGGATCTTAAAATCTTTTAAAGTGACATTCCTTGCTTTCTGGCACAGCAAAATGTCCCAGTTTGAGTTAGAGTTCATATTGATATTTTAAATTATGTGGGTTTTTTTTTGTACTCACCCGAAGACATGCTTTTTGATTTTAGAGAGGAGAAAGAGAGGGGGAGAAACAGTGGTGGGTTGCCTCTGGTACGTGCCCTGACTCGGGGCCAGACCTGCAACCTAGGCATGCGCCCTGACTGGGAACCGAACCCTCAAACTTTCCGTTTACAGGACATGCTCCAGCCAACTGAGCCACGTGGGCCAGGGCTTAAATTCTCTTTCAACATTTGTGTTTCCATACTTAATTTCTTTGATTTTATAATTGTGTGCCGTTTCTCTACTCTGAACATCTGGATTCCTAACATGATTGATATAATTACTTGCTTTCACCCATCATATAAAGGAAATAGTTGCATGGTACCAACATTGATATCACTACAAGGAGTAGAACATTTTTGTCCTCAGATTGCATCTTGCTAAAAATGTGCAGTCAGAAAATATGTTTCTAAACTCGTTGGATTTTCTTTTTATGGGTTATGTTATTGTTTGGGCATATAGTTATATTTATTCATTCAAATTGTTCTTGAGGGATGTTCAAAATTCCATAGACAGATAAACAGACTCCTAGCTTCTGTCCCCACCTACTCCACCCTGTCCTACACAACCCTTGTAGACAGACGGCTGTTTCCATTGGTTGTTTTGTGTTTTTCCTTCCAGTGTTGCCTTTTACAAATACAAACACATATGATGCAGCTAGGTGCCCACCATCGCGCGTTTGTCTTTTGCTGTGTAGATTTCCTGGCGTGTCAGGAGGAAGCACAATGAACACCTGTGTGTTCAGACTGCCGTCACAACCTGGAACTCACCCCCCTCTTCATGAGACCCTTTCACTTACCACTCGTTTGCACTTTAGAATCCTTATATTTACTGTTTCCTCAGGCGCAGGTGTCTGCTCTCCAGATTTTCTCATGGCCTGCTTCTTCTCAGCATCTTCTTCTCTTTCCGAGTATCTGTTATCATATTTGTAGTTCTCAGGAGTTTGGTTTTTTTGTTTTGTTTTAGTTTTCTGGAAAAAATTTTAAAAGTCATTCTTATTTCATGGCTGCCTGTTTGGGACTATGAAATACAAAGGCTTTTTTAAAAAATGTTTTAACTTTTTGTTTTTTTTTCCCCTCATTTTGTTTCCTCTGAGTTTCTTTCTGCTTGTTTTCAGTATTGCTTTTCATATTGGAGGCTTCCCTGAAGTGTTTGGTGACCATTGGTTCACTGTGAGTGAAATATTTAAAAGCAGATAAGATGTGAGGAATATTCAAAACAGCCCTATTTGTAATGGCTCCAAACTGGAAACAACCTAAATGTGTATTAACAGAAGAATGGATAAATAAGCTGTGGGAAAGTCATACAGTGAAATATTATTTGGGGTAAGAGTGAATAAACTATAGCTACATGAAATGATAAGGGTGACTGTCACAAAGAATGTTGAATGAGAGCAGCCAGATCCAAAAGAGTCCGTAATGGAGGCTTCTGTTTGTTTAATGCTCAAAACACATAGAACTAATCTGTGGTATTAGAGTCAGGATAGTGGCTGCTGTTGGGTGGGGCTGGTGGCTGGTGGCTAGAAGGGGACACGAGGGACCTTCTGGAATGCTGATCACCACGTTCTGCTTCTTGAGCTGGGTTCTGGTTATGTGTGTTCACTTTGCATAATTTTATTGAACTGTACATTAGATTTTGTGTTTTTTCACACATATGTTATGCTTCCAGTAAAAGGTTACATGAAGTCAAAAAGCCACTTGAATACCCATGTGGGCAGAATTCATTGACTGGTGCCCTCAGCGTACGCAGACTGGGCATCCAGGTGACACTTTCTCAGGGGAGCCTGAGCGTCAGTGTGTGAGGGTGGGGAGTAGATGCGTTTGTCCTTCCTGCTCTAACTGGAGGTCTTTAGACCTCTCTGTAAACCTCTTCTATTGACAAGACAAAGTATTGTTTGCTTACTTTTGAAAGGTATATTCAAAATGAAGTGGGAACACCAGTTTCTTCTTTGAAAAATACAGTAGGTAGTATTGGGATCATTCATTCATTCATTCAGCAAATACCTATAAAGACAAAGCAGGATTTTTGTCCTCATGGTGGGCAGAGCATAGCAGGAATTGTGAACATTAAATATAAGTGGAATGAGTTGTGGAGGAAAATATGGACTGCTGTGCAAGCCTAGGATCTGGGGACTTGGCCTAGTCTCCAGGGACAGGGAAGACTTCTCTCAGGAAGTAATATTCTAGTTAGGTGAAGAACAGGGGAAAGCATTAGACTTCTTGCTTAATGCAAATGTCTCATCTTGATGTGAAAACCTTTATTAATGTCTGTCTGACCACCCTATTGTGTGATTTCAGGTGAAGAGTATAGTGAAGATGATGTAAATGAATTAGTGAAAGAAGATGAAGTGGATGGTGAGGAGCAGACACAGAAAACCAAAGGGAGAAAAAGAAAGGCTCAAAGCATTCCTGCCAGGTGATGCTGCCCTGAAGGCCCCTAGCAGTCAGGGCTGTTGTCACAGCCTTCCTGATTGCTGACATGGGTCTGATAGGTTTCTTGCTGCTAAGGTTTCTTACCTTTTTCTCTTTGAACATTTGGAGGCATTTTAGGATTAAATTTTTGGTCTCCAGAATGCTTTAAAAATTTTTGAGTTAATTAAAAAAAATTAATAGGTAATACGTACACATAGTTAAAATGAAAAACTCAGTTACTACAAAAATGTGTACCCCATCTCTAGCCCTTGTTGCTGTGTGTCAGAACTGTGCCACCAGAGGTATTCTGTGCATGTACAAGCATGTATGTGGATATTTCCTACTTTCTTTAAAAACAAACACAACTAGTAGCATACTCTGCATATCATTTCTCCCTTTCATTGTTTCACATCTTAGAGATGATACCATGGTAACACATCTAGCTATCCCTTGTTCTTTTCATTGATTGGCTGCATAGTATTTCATTGTATGGATAGACCTTGCTTTATTTAAGGATTCCCTTATTGAGACACATTTGATTTGTACCCTGTCTCTTTTTTTTAATCCTTACCAAAGGACATGCTTTTTGATTGTAGAGAGGGGAAGGGAGGAAGCGAGACAGGGAGAGAATGATCGATGTGAGAGTGACCAGTTACCTCTTTGCACACCCTGACCCAGGAGCTGAACCTGCAACCCAGGCTCTGCTCTCAGCAGGAATTGAGCCCACAGCCCTTTGTTTTGTGGGACGATGCTCCAGCCAGCTGAGCCTCACCGGCCAAGGCTGTACCCTATCTTCACTACAGCAAATAAAACTGCAGTGAATATTTTTCATGTATATCTTCGTATAAATATGGATATAAAAGTATAGATCTTTTTATATAAAGATATGAAAGTATATAAAAAGTATATCTATAAATCAGATCTGTAGAAGTAGAATTGTTTGACCCAGGGTTATATGCAGTAAAAAAAGTAGTATTTATAGATATTAGCAAATTACCTTCCATAGGCCTGGTACTGAATTATACTTTTACCAAAAATTATGAAAATTCTGATGGATAAACTACTCACTCCTTTGGCTATAAAAGTTGGACCTCTAGGCTTGCAGTCATTGTCCTAAGAGGAAGCCAGACTGGCACTGCCACTGTGTTCTCCCAGGGTTTCAGTCATGTCCCTTGTGAAATGCAGTGCCTTGGAATTGCTGGTGGAGTCATGACTTCCTTTGTTGTGGGTAGGATAAGCATGCGTCTCCCAGAATGGACCATGAAATCTCTGGAGAACCACTGGCTGTCCATGTTGTGTTTCAGAAAGATGTTGAAGAAGACCCTTATTTTCATTCTGGGTGGTCTTGTTCCAGTTGTACACCATCTAATTGTGGATAAATCTTTAATAAATAAATATCTTGTATGATTTTCAAAAGAAGTTGTTTCCTAAAGAAAAGAAAATGCTGGCCCTGGCTGGTGTAGCTCAGTGGATTGAGCACTGGCCTGTGAATTGAAAGGTCACTGGTTCGATTCCCAGTCAGGGCAAATGCCTGTGTTTCAGGCCAGGTCCCCAGTAGGGGGCGTGCGAGAGGCAACCACACACTGATGTTTCTCTCCCTCTCTTTCCCCCCTCCCTTCCCCTTTCTCTAAAAATAAATAAATAAAATTAAAAAAAATTCTGACAGGTTATTGAACTCAGATAAGAGAATCTTTTATAGAAATCTTTTTTTCTCTTTGATTGGTGTTTCTGCCTTTCTGGGCATTGAAGCAAAACAGATTTTAGTTTATAAAAAGGGAAAAAGGAATTTTAGGTATTAGATTCACTTGAAGTTAGAATCAATTTATTCTCATGAGCTTCAGGCCCAGTTTCTGTCCTTAAAATTTTCTGTATTTCAGCTTTTGTATCTTCAGAAAGGGGGAAGAAATGTGGATTCCCCTGCCCCTGCTTGTCCCTGGACAATTCTAGGAAGAAACAGTGAAAACAAATTTGAGGCTTTCCTCAATGGAACATGTTCTCCATGTGTAATGACTTCAGAAAGTCAAAAATATCTGATACATATATACATACATGTGTATGTATGTATGTATTTATGTTCTTGGCATATTCTTTCTGGACAGATTGATTCTGTGGTGGCTTTGGGTGTTTCTTAGTCCTGACTTAGAAGTATATAGAACACTATGTTTTGATTCTAAGGGTTTTAGGGGGAGGCGAACAGCTCAATTCTTTTTTCTTCCACAAAATCTCAGTGAACCTCTTTACGCCCCTCAGTGTACATCTTAATCAGTGGTCCCAGATTGGAAAGTTTTCTTGAGTTTGCAACATTGACTTTGGAATTGAGGAAGGGATAGCTGAAATCATTTTGCATGTCTTATCTTTCCTTTTCCTTGTGATTACTGGGGATTAGGAAAAGAAAACCAGGTGGCCTCTTGTTAGAAGAAGAGGAAGAGGAAGATGACAGGGAGGAGTCTGGAGGGAGTAGCGGAGAGGAGCAACGCCCGGCTGCAGAGCAGGGAGAGGACCCTGGGTCAGAGGCCGCCAGGAAGAAGAAGGAGGATGAACTCTGGGCCAGCTTTCTCAACGATGTGGGACCAAAGTCAAAAGTGTCCCCAAGACCACAAGTTCAAGTAAGTCGATACATGAGTGAGATGAACGTTTCCCCAGAAATACCCTAAGTTCTCAGATAGATTTGTTTTTAGAGAGAGGGGAGGGGAGGGAGAAGAGAGGGAGAGATGCATCAGTGAGGCAGAGAAATGTCGATCAGTTGCCTCTCCTACAGGCCCCATCAAGAGACCTGTTCTGCAACCCAGTCATGTGCCCTAACTGGAAATCAAACTGGCAATCTTGCGATCTTTCAGTTTGTAGGCTGGCACTCAATCTACTGAGCCATACCAGTCAGGCCTCCAGATAGATTTTTTTTAAATATATTTTATTGATTATGTTATTGCAGTTGTCTCAATTTTTTCCCCTTTTCTTCCTTCTACCCGGTACCCCCATTCCCTCCAGCAGTGCCCCCCCCCCACCGCAGTTCGTGTCCATGGGTCATGCATATAAGTTCTTTGTCTTCTCCATTTCCTGTGCTGTACTTTACATTCCCCTGCCTATTTTGTACCTACCAGTTATGCTTCTTAATCCGTGTGCCTTTTTCCCTGTTCTCCTTCTCCCTCCCAGCTGATAACCCTCCAAATGATCTCCATACCTATGATTCTGTTCCTGTTCTGCTTGTTTGCTTAGTTTGTTTTTTAGATTCAGTTGTTGATAGTTGTGAATTTGTTGCCATTTTTTTAAACAAAGTTGGTTTTCTTTTAAGATTTTATTTTATTTTTAGAGAGGGGAAGGGAGGGAGAAAGAGAGGGAGAGAAACATCAATGTGTGGTTGCCTGTCACATGTCCCCTACTGGGGACCTGGCCCATAACCCAGGCCTGTGCCCTGACTGGGAATGGAACCAGCGACCCTTTTGTTCTCAGGCTGGTGCTCAATCTACTGAGCCACACCAGCCAGGGCTGTAGCCATTTTAATGTTCATAGTTTTGATCTTCTTTTTCTTATACAGTTCCCTTTGACATTTCATATAATAATGTCTTGGTGCTGATGAACTGCTTTAATTTTACCTTGTCTGAGAAGCACTTTATCTGCCCTTCAATCTAAATGACAACTTGCTGGATAGAATAATCTAGGTTGTAGGTCCTTGCTTTTCATCACTTTGAATGTTTCTTGCCAGTCCCTTCTAGCCTGCAAAGTTTCTTTTGAGATATCAGCTGACAGTCTTATGGAAACTCCCCTGTAGGTAATGAATTGCTTTTCTCTTACTGCTTTTAAGATTCTCTCTTTATCTTTAACCTTTGGCATTTAAATTGTGATGTGTCTTGGTGTGGTCCTCTTTAGGTCCAACTTGTTTGGATTATCTATGCTTCCTGGATTTGTATGTTTGTTTCCTTCACCAATTTAGGGAAGTTTTCTTTCATTATTTTTTTCAAATAAGTTTTCAATGTCTTGCCCTTTCTCTGCTCCTTCTGGCACCTCTATGATTCGGATGTTGGTGCGTTTGGAGATGTCCCAGAAGCTCCTTAGCTTATCCTCATTTTTTTGAATTCTTTTTCCTTCTTGCCATTCTGATTGATAGCTTTTTTCCTTCCTTATGTTCCAAATTGTTGATTTGATTCTCAGCTTCATCCCCTCCGCTCTTGGTTCCCTGTAGATTTTTCTTTATTTCACTTAGTGTAACCCTCATTTCTGCCCAGGTCTTTTTTATACTGTTGATGTATTCAATGAATTCCTTGAGCATCCTGATATCTAGTGTTTTACTTATCTCCATTTTGTTTAGTTCTTTTGCTGGAGTTTTGTTCTCTTCTTTCATTTGGGCTATGTTCTTTGCCTCCTCAATTTGGCAGCCTCCCTGTGTTTGTGTATTAGATGGAGCTGCTTTGACCCCCTGTATTAGTAGTGTGGCCTGTTGTAGAAAAGTGCACCTGTCAATTGTATAGGGCGGAGCCTTCGGTAATTGCCAGGGTGGGGCAACTGTGTCACTGCTCTATTGCTGTGTGTGGGGGAGGGCTCGAATGGGGACATTGCCACTGTCTGGCCTCTGGATTTTGTCCAGGAGGAAGCTGTCTCCCATCACTCACCTGGTTGCCAGTCACTTTAGTTTCTCCCTGTTTGCCACTGGTGCCCTTCCAGCTGGTGCCCTGGTGCTGAATCCCAGAGGGAATGAGTTCACATAAGTCCTAGGTCCATTGTGGGTCCTTTAAGATGAGTCTCCTGAGAATTCTGCAGTTTCTTCCGCCATTCCATCCCTCACTGATTTTTACAGCAAGAAGTTATGGGGACTTATCTTCCTGGTGCTGGAACCCTGGGCTGGCCTCAGTGGTCTGGTCTTGGGCTGGGATCCCTCGCTCCTGAGGTGTCCTTGCCTGTTTTTATCTACCACAAGTGGATGTGGGACTGCCCATTCTGTGTCTCTGCACCTCTCCACAACTCCCCACCACTTTGTGTGTCTCTGCTCCCCCCCACACTCGTCTGGATGAATGTGGCTTCTTTAAAACCTTTGGTTGTTGGACTGCCATACAGTTCTATTTTCTGACAATTCTATGTGATATTTGTTTTGTAGTCTAGTTGTAATTTTTGCTGTAGTTTTGCGAGGAGACGAGGCGTGTTTTTCTATGCCTCCATCTTGACCGGAAGTCCTCCAGATAGATTTTTTAAAAATTTACAAACCAATTTGAAGCTTACACTAGAAAATAGACTACATAGATGTCTTTTTTAAAAAAAGATTTTATTTATTTATTTTCAGAGAAAGGGGAAAGGAGGGAGAAAGAAAGGGAGAGAAGCATCCTTATAATTGAATCAGTTGCCTCTCACACACCCCTAACCAGGGATCCGGCCCACAACCCAGGCATGTGCTTTGACTGGGAATCGAACCAGCAACCTTTTGGTTCACAGGCCAGCACTCAGTCCACTGAGCCACACCAGCCAGGGCTGTAGATGTCTTTTGATAGTAACTCTACTAAGTGAAAAGCAAAGCATTTCCTTTGGAAGGAAAAATAAGCTTTTTCAATCAAATAAATTTTCAGTAGGTCTTTAACTGTTTAGGGATGAAACGTTTAGGAGTAGCCATAAACAGCATGATTGAATAGTTCTTTTACATTTCATCCTTAAGTGAAACTGATTCTTACTTTTTTCATAGAAAAGAGAGGAGACTGAAGAGACAAGTTCAAATAAATTGTTGGTCAAAGCAGAAGAGCTAGAGAAACCTAAAGAAACAGAAAAAGTTAAAATCACCAAGGTGTTTGATTTTGCTGGTGAAGAAGTCAGGTAAGATGACCTTCACAAACTTTGAAACTGCCCTATTTTGCCAAGTATAAAGTACACCCATGTTTTTGGCCCAAACTTTCAGGAAAAAAATCTATCATTTTAATCTTTTTATTCAATTATTTATTTATTTATATTTAGAAACAAAACTGATTATCGTAGTCCAGAGTATTATTTTGCATGTGGATGTCATTATTGCTTTCTAGAGTTATACTTTTAACACATAAGCATAAATAAAATAATTAAAAACATTTATATAGATATGTAATTAGTACGCCCCATGTATAACGTGCATCCTTATTTTTCCTTCAGAAATTTGGGCAAAAACGTGTACATTATACATGGCAAAATACAGTAGTTCTTTTAAAAATGAGCATTTTTCTAAATGGTGTTATGAGGCGTCTGCCCTCATCCCAAGCCATTGCAGTATTTGGAAGCGTGATGTTGGAGCTCGAGGAGAAGAGTGGCCCCGTGAGTTGTCAGAGAGCAGGAGAAAGGCCCTCCCTCTCACCTGGCGCAGCCTGGTGTTGGGTGCTGTGCAGTGGCCGGCTGAGAGGAGCAGGGTCGCCTGAGGGTCAAGTCTGTGGTTTCACACAGTCACGTTGGTGACCTTGGCCCGGTCACTTCTCCCGTCCTCACTTTCCTCAACTGTGAAGTGTGAGCCCCCGTGAAGCCTCTGAAATCAGGTACAAATGCAAGTGCCAGGAGAGAAGTTTGGTTCCAGTATTATTTCCTCACTCTAGTATTAGTTTTAAAATTGATTCATGAGGTTTATTACCAGTTTAGAAAAACAGTAGGGACTTCATAACCTCCTGGCTGTTCCAGGTACGACCCACATGTTTGAAATTTCCTCTTTCCTACTTACTTAAATTTTATTATGTGGAAACAGCAGATCTCTAATTCAGAGCTAAATGAGAACAGATGAAATGCCAATCAATACTTTTTTAGGTAGTCACATTTATTTTCTTTGACAGTAATTAATTAGACCTGTCTGCTCTCTGAAAAGATAATGTCCCCTAAAATTGATGTATTTTTTAAAATCTTCACCTGATATGTTTATTGATTAGAGAGAGAGAAAGGGATAGAGTGAGAGAGAGAAAAACATTGATCCGTTGCCTCTCGTATGCTCCCCGACTGAGGGTCAAACCTGCAACCTAGATAGGTGCCCTGAATGGGGATTGAACCCCCAACCTCTTGGTGGATGAGGCAATGCTTCAATCAGCTAAGCCACCCAGCCAGGGCTAAAATCGATATTCTTAAAAATAATATCTTCTTTCCACCAATTATTTCATCCAGAGAAAATACATCTTGGAAAAAAGAATTTGGCATTATTAGTTTTATAAATGGCATAGAGCAAAACGTTTTATTATTTAAAAAAAATTTTTCCCCAACTTTTTCTTTTGAAACATTTCACTCACAGAAATGTTGCAAGAATAGTATTGTAAGGAACAGCCATATACCTACCGTGCAGATTTACTACTTCTCGGTGTCTCTTTCACCTCCACCTGTATTTCTCTTTTTGTTTTGGCCGAACCATTTGAGAATTACT
>VMDR010002533.1:6174-89787 GCA_007922815.1 Macrotus californicus
TCTCTCTCTCTCTCTCTCTCTCTCTCTCTCTCTCTCTCACACACACACACACACACACACACACACACACACACACACACACACATTCCCACCCCTATCCCCAATGCTGGTACCTCTTCCCAGCCAGGGGACACTGCAGTCTAGAAAACCTAATGAATTCCCTGCTGTTGGTTCTTAGGGCCTGAAAAATTCCTATTTCCTCCTGAGCTGTCTTCCATAGTGATATGAGAATTCTGGGGAAAGAACAGTCACCATGTGAGGGGAAAAAACATTTCTAATTGCTCCGTGAAACAACAGAGACATCTGATCAATTTTGGGCTGCAGAGCTAGAAATTCCCACACAGTGAACAAGAAACTACCAAAAAGAAAAGAAGGGAGAAAACTCCCCCCCTCCCCCCATTCTGATGAACCTAGGAGAATATTCTGAAGCCAGAGATTCTTAAGGGAGATCCAGTTGGCTTAGGTCTTAGTGCTCATAAAGTACAAGTGGAGATGAAATCCCCCAAATAAGTATGTTATCTTTGTCCAGAGGGAAGAAATGACTGGCCACAGGCCCTGGCTTGAATGAATCAGCAAACTTCTTGTGGGTTTATATTCTGGGTCACCAGGGCCCTGGGGAAGAAGTAGTTATGACTCTTCCTCCCAACTCCCAACCTATAATTTTTCTTCTCAGGACAGCCCAGGAGTTGTGTCCTTATGCACGGATGGTGGCACTTTCCTAACCTGGCCATCCAAGCCCTTCGTACAGGGAAGTATGCCTGCCCTTCTAGTCGGCCTCGACTCAAGCAGTAAGTGGGACGAGGCAGCAAAGGTCAGGCTGAGGCTAAGGTCTACCATGCAGTCCAGAGTCTCAAGAATCCTGCGATAGGTGAGCACTGCCTCTGGCTGAAGCCCGTCACTTCCACATCTCTGAAGTGTGAGCAAGTCTGGCTACCTGTCCCTAATCGGTCAAGAGATGCCAACGGGAGAACCGAAGTCCAGCTAGAGGAAAGAGACAAAACTGATTTCCGTTTCTGGGAGAGAAATAAGAAAGGACTGAATGAGAGGTATGGTATCCAATCTCCAAGATGACCCCCAATGAACCCTGCCTCCTGGTGTCCACAGAGACGACGTGCTGACTTGTGTAACCAAAAAGACTTTGCAGAAACAACAGAGTGTGACTTCTGAGACTAGGTCACAAAAGACATTGCAGCTTCCACCTTGCTCTGTCTTGGATCACTCATCCCAGAGAAAGCCGGCCGCCACATCACAAGGACACTCAGCAGCCCTTGGAGAGATACACCTGGTGGGAAACGGAGGCCTCCTGCAGGCAGTCAACCTTGACTTGCGAGCCGTGTGTGTTAGCCGCGTTGGACTTGGATCCTCTGGCCCCGGCTGAGTCTTCTGTTGACTATAACCCAAATGTGACCTCCGGAGAGCCCATGGGCCAGAACTGTCCAGCTAAAGCTGCTGAATTCCTGACTGGCACAAACTCTTTGAGATAATGCATATTCGTTATTGTCTTAAACTGCTACATTTGCGGTGATACGTTATGCAACAATGGGTCGCTAATTCAAGAGATAATAGATAAACCACGCAGCAGAGATGTAGGCCAGACATGGACAAGAGCAGTTTTTAGCTGTGAGAATGGTTCATTCCCTCAATAAATATTTGCTGAGTGCCTCCTAGGGGCTGGGTACTATGCCTGTACTTTGTGTTACACATTAACCCTGCCCATGGAGGGAGAGAGAGAGAGAAAGGAAAAATACATATCGACAGGATGGGTATATTAGAATCGCTGTCACGTGCGTCCCGGTAATAAACAGTAGAAGTGAGGTAGGCTGCCCTGGCTCCTGAGAGCTGGGAAATCAAAGCAGCTGGTGTCCTAAAAACTGAAATGATCCCTGTTGCTTCCAGCTCCACTGCGTTCACTTTATCCCTTAAGCTTGAGGCTCTCAGCCCAGTTAAAACACAGATCCTCTGGGAGGGCCAAGAGGAGTGCAGTGCGGATGAGTTCCGGGTCCTTTCGGAGAGGCTGTGCTGCAAAGGAAGGAAAACTGCAGGACAGAAAGAGTTGTAGGACCTGCAGGGAGAGTGGTGGCAGGAGGTCACTTTGGGAACCTTACAGTCAAAGGCTAATGGGTGCCTGGCATGCCTCAAGAAAAAGATAAAGTCCATTTTTTAAAAGTCTAATAATAAAAATTATAGGCACCACTGAATGTATAACATGTGAGTAGAACATATTTTCTCTACTTCTCAAAGTTACCCTGCAGGATCGGTATTATTATCTCCACGATACACACGAGGAAACTGGGGCTAAGAAAATCAAAGTGGATCGCCCAAGGGTGCACGGTTATTAGATGCAAGAGCCTGATTTTGTAGCAGGGTCTGTCTGGCTCTGAAGGAAACGTTTCCCCAGCCTTCACCACATGTTAAAAGAGTACAGAACAAACACTATTTTCCCCTTTTCACCTCATATGGAAACTGGAAAAAGCACTTAAGAAAATTTGAGCATGGTGTTCATATTTCTCTCACAGGTGGTTTATAGACTTTTAAAAAATGAAATTTCCTTCTCAAATGGTATAAATGAAAAAGCTTTGAGGAAAATTATTAACAGATTGGCAGGAGAGAGGCCAATTTCTTTCAAGTGAATATGGGGTTGGATGAGAAGTTCTGAAAGTTGTTTTGGAAACCAGACTGCTGGCAAAGTAACAGAAAACAGAAACTCACAAAGACAACTCACTCTCATGCCACAAGCCACATGCCAGGGAGCACAGGGAGAGACAGAAAGACCAGAGCTCATCCTTTCACACCACGGACACTGATTCCAGTCTTTTCCTCCTGAACTTCAAAAAGCAGGAGATGTGAGGTATGACACAGGAGCAAATATAATCCTCACATAGGCACCCACCTCCTGGAACAAAAAGTTTGTATCTGCTTGAGCCAAGCAAGGAAGAAAGTTTCAGATCAAAGCATTCCCTAAACCTGACCCAAGCCATCACGTGTGTGGCAGGAACACCTAACCATAAAGGCAAACTAGTCTGCTCCCCAGGTCAGTCCCCTCCTTAATCCTAAGGCTATAAAGATGGAAGATTATTGCTGCTAGTTCTTTTTTTTTTTTTTTAATAAACATTATTCTCTTTCTCCAAACAGAGCAGTTAGCAAAGGCCCAGATCAAATCTATTACTGGAAAGTTAGAATGGAGAGATTAAGAAATTGTTTATGTGTGTATATAAGGGGTAAGAATTAAAATAAAGCCCTGGCTGGTATGGCTCAGTTGGCTGGAGTGTCATCTTGTACACCAGAAAGTTGTGGGTTCAATCCCCAGTCAGGGCATATACCTAGGCTGTGGGTTTCATCCCCAGTGGGGTACCTATGAGAGGCAACCAATCAGTTTCTCTCTCTCTCTCTCTCTCTCTGTTTCTCCCCCCCCACCCTACCCCCACACACACCCTGTCCTCTCTCTCTAAAAGCAATGAAAAAATGTCCTCAGATGAGGATTAAAAAATAAAAGAACTAAAAAATAAAGATATGATACCATATCCTTTGTTCTTTAAAACCATCTTCCTGGGAACAAGAAAGAGCACAGTGTTGAAGAAGGCATCCTTCCTCTCTTCTGGGGCTGCCCTGGCCTGTGGCTAGCAGCCTGGATCTGCCTGGGAAGGAGAGTTCATCCTCTCCATGGGAAGAACAGGACAATGATTTCCCTCTTGCACTGGGGAAGCCTGGAGCTTTTTAAAAGCTTGCACAATATTCTACATTCCTTTTTTTTCTGGAGCTCAGGAGAATTCCAGTTGATTTCGGAGCGACAATGACCTGGAACTTGACCACTCATTAACCAGAACTACTGGCTGATTCTCAACCTATCAATCTGAAATGTGCACCCATCAGACCCTCGACTTGGCTCTATCTGATGCTGCCGTCTCGCTCCAAAACCTTCCTGGATATCAGAAATGGCCTCTCATTTCTCAAAGGGAAATCTCATTTCCTGTCGGAGTGATGGCTAAAGGAGATCAGAGAAATGTTTTAAAGGCTGAAAGGAAGGGGAAAAAAGGATCTTCTCTCTTTCAGACAGATGTGGCCATGGTGTCTTACCAAATGTGAATCAGAACACAGAAGAGCCTAGATCAAGCCCATTAACGTAATTCCATCACTATTTTCTTCTAAATGACCTAAATTCTGAGGCCTTTACCTCTGTAAAATAATAGTGCTTTCCAAACTTCAGCATCAGAATTACCGGGAGGGCTTGCTGAAACACACTAGTGGGCCCTGTCCCCAGAGTTCCTTTCAGCAGGTTTGGGGAATAGCTGAGAATTTCATTTTTAAGAAGTTTCCAGATGATGCTAATGCTGCTGGTCTGGGACCATATTTTGGGAACTATCTAGACCGCATCAGCCACCTTACCTGAGTCACCTATTGGTAAAAGCGATACACTTGTTTACTTAGAAGTAACTAGGGCCCCGCTCAGAATGGAGGAAGCTAAAAGGATCATCACTCCCACCATTACACCAAAAAACAGGGAGACAAACAGATCAAGGGAGAACAGAGCCCAGCGACTAGTCCACACGCACATGTTCAACTGATTTTCAACAAAGATGGGAAGGCAGTTCAATGGAGAAATTACAGTCTTTCCAACAAACAGCACTGGAACAGTTAGATACATAGGCAAAAAATAAGCATAGATCAATCCCTTGCACCTGTATAAAGATAGACTCTATTGTCACAAAGGGAATTTTGAGGGGATATGTGGAGTTTTTTTTAAATAGACTCAAAATAGATGACAGACAAAAAAATGTAAAGCCTAAAACTACAAAACATCTGGAGAAAAACACAGGAGAAAATCTTATGACCTTGCGGTTGGGTAAAAACTTACTAGATGTGACATGAGAAGCACAGTTCATGAAAGAAAAGATGGATGAATTGAACTTCGCCAAAATTGATAACTTCTGTTCAAAAGATATCGTTAAAAGAATGAAAAGGCAAGTCCCCAAGTTGGAAAAAATATTTGCAAATTACATGTCTGGTAAGGCAGTTATGTCTAGAATATATAAAGAACTCTTAGAACTCGATAATAAAAAAAAAAACCCCAATTTAAAAAATGGGTTAAAGATCTGAAAGACACCTCATCAAAAAAGATATAAGGACAGCAGTTAACACACGAAAAGATGCTGAACATGGGCTCTAGGAAAGTTAAAATGAAAACCACAGTGAAACCTCTGTATAACTAGAATGACTACGAGTAACAATAATAATACACATAAACATATGAAGTGTGCATGTGGATGGAAAGTGACTGGCATTTTCATCCATTGCTGGTGGAAACAGAAAATGGCCTCACCACTGGGAAAACAGTTGGCAGTTTCTTACAAAATCAAACACACCCTCACCACACACATCCCAGCAATGCCATTCCTAGGTATTTACTCAAATGAAATAAAAAGTTAATTATACAAAAACCGAGATGCACATATCTATAAGATTTTTATTTGTAATCATTTAAAACCAGAAACAATCCAAATGTCCCCAACTGGAGAACGGATAAACAAACACATTGTTCATCCACACAGTGCATAAACATCCATACAGTGAAATTCCACTCGGCAACAAGAAGGAATGAGTGGCTGATACTATCAACAGCATGGATGACTCTCCAGTGCACCATGCCACATGAAAAGAAACCAGATGCAAAGGGCCCCATGCAGTAGGGTTCCGTCCCAATGGCATTCTGGGAAGGGCAAAACTACAAGCACTGAAAAGGGATCCGTGGTTTCTGGAGGTGGAGAAAAGCTTTAACTATGAAAGGGAAAGGTAATGGGAGAGTCTGGGGGATGACAGAACCGCAGAATTCTATATTTTGATCCTGGCAGTGGCTACATGACTGTATGCATTTGTCAAAACTGGCAGAAATATATGCTAAAATGGGCTATTTTTTATGTCGTAAACATGACCTTAATTTTATTTTTAAAAGGGAAAAAGTAATTCAAGAGGACCTCCTACGTCCTCAGCACTGTGTCAAGAGCTACTACAAAAAACCACGTTAGATGTTAGAATGAACATCTGCCTAAAGCGTTTAAAGAGCCTACACCGGGGAACTCAAGTGAGGAGACTGTACGAGTGAGTCTGGAGACAGCTGGGGTCTCTGGTACAAACCTGGTCCCCTCCACTGTCGGGTTCTCCCTACAGTCCAAAGGCTCTTCATTCTTCCTCGCATGCTCTGGCCACCCAAGCCAGGTTGATCTCCTGACCGCCTCTCGCAGAAGTTTATTCCTGCCTCCATGCTAGTTACAGTGGTCCTCCTCCCTGGGACACTGCTCTTCCCCCTTCTCCTAATCAAAATAGTTCTCATCCTTGAAGATATACATCTTCCATGAAACCTTTCTTAGCCACAGCAGTCCACAGGGATCACCTCTTCTTTGAACAATCGTGGCACCTGGAGTTTTTACTATTCAATATGATATCCATTCACTAAACATGTAATACATGCTTTTTGAGTGCTTGACAAGGTGTTCATACTGCTTCCCCATCTATTTTAGGAAAAGAAGAAGCCCTTAAGATTTCTCTTGAGTCCTTGTCCCCAATCTCACCCTGACACTCCCAACGCCTAGTTCTAGCCATAATTAATCGAATGGAATACTGAAAATTAACCAGAAGTTTGCATGACAACACTAGCTCTCAATTAGACTCACCTGGAGAGTACGGAAATAGGCCGGTGCCCGGGGCCCACCACAGACAACTGAACCATAATCTCAGGCCGGGGGGTGGGGGGTGGGCACTGGTATTGCTTTAAAGCTCACTGGGGGTGAGAATGTGCAGCACTGATGGAAAGGGCGTGTGGTGGTGCAATTAAGAATCGGGAGAGGCATGAGGGACAACAGCATTCATGGAGCCAGTGACATGGAAGTGTTTGCTTCAGTGTTTTGGGGCATGACCCAGAAATAAGTATTCCAGGGGAGGTACTCCAAGGTGGAGGGAAAGAGAGAAGGAAAAGGAGCTGGTATTCAGGGAGAGGAGGGGAGAATGAGGAGATGGTGTTTGAAACACATGAAAAGTGCCCTTGACGGGGACTCTGGTCATAGAGGATAAGACCTTGGGTCTGACACTGATCAGACACGTGATCCCTGGGTAAGCCATTTCTCTTGCTTTGGTCTCAGTTTCCACAAGAGAAACTTCCAGGAATGGCTGTGTGTTTTCAAGTCCCTTCTGATGGGAGACTTTCCAGGGGTGTTCCTTCAAAATCACCAGGGTGTTAAAGGGCCTTTGCCTGTGACAATGAGGGAGAGTAGGGGCTACAGGGCTGAGGATCTTCCGGGTAATCTAATGCAAGTGCTAAAGATTGAGGAGAACTGGTCAAGGGCTTTTGGGGGGGCTATCAATTATTTGAGAATTTCATGATCACGAACGCCACTCAGTAATGTCGAAAAAGGCGGCTGGCTCGACCTTCCTGTCAGTGAAATCAGGTTTTGAGGTGAATGCAGACTACCGTGTAAAACAGATTTTCACGGTGTGATCTATGGTTCCACATGGCTACTGGGTTTTGTGTGTTCTTAATTTATAAGCTCTGTGAAAGCAGGAACTGGTGGTCTAACAGAACCTTGGTATTACGTGGCCCGGCTTAAACAAAGCACTTTCTCAGTGTTCTTCCTTTTTCTATAAAAGTTAAGTTCTTGGAAAGAGGTCTGTCGATGGAACCACCATCAATCAAACCCAAATTCAATGTACGGTAAGTGCTATATCAAGAGCCACGAGGTGAGCACTTTTGAAGAATGCCTACATTTTTTGGAAATGCTAATAATCACACCTTAATTCAGCTGTCTGGTAAGTCTAAATTTTAACAGAGCAATTTCCATGTAAAATAGAGGTTGTTTTATGTTCCTTTAAATCAAACCCTTAACAAGGGATTCTTGGGCATAGTACAGGGGTCCGGCACAAATAACGCCCCTTTTTATTACAAAATCATAACATGTAATTCTGTAACGTAACCATATCACATTCAAACACACCACATGACATTTTAGGTGAAATGTTCAAATTGCTATCCATCTTGTGCAAGACACTCGTGCACCCTACCAACCACGCTCATGCAGGCACTCTTTCTACTAGACCCTGTGTAATAAATTCTGTAGTTCGTGCTCCTTCAGAATACTTTCAGCAAAATGGCGCTTTTTTGTTGTTGTTACTTAAACCTCAGTGTGCTTCTGTGTGCTGAGCCACTTACACACACAGAACAGTGGGTAACCTGTGAATGTTACAAGGCCCAGGAGCCATGGGGTGTCACAAGCTGAGCATGGTCACTGAGGGCTGGGGGCCTAGGTTCGCCTGCTCACCACCTCCTACCGGGTGCCCTTGGGCAAGACCCTTTCCTTTTCTGGGCTTCAGTTATCCGCGAGATAGAAATATTGGAGTAGTGATTTCTAGTGTCCTTTTCAGCTCTAGGATTCCAGGATTTTAGGATTCTTGGGAGAGTCTAGATCATCTGAGGTCATCAAATTTTACAGTCCGAAAACCACTCTATTAGCACTTTGATCCAGCTGGGCACAAGCTTAGGATGAGGTGCGAGAGAGCCATGCTCTGTGCGTGTGGCTGTGTGCACCGTGCACCGCAGAAAGGTATTCCCCCTTTGCAACATTTGCTCAGTTGGGTTGGGTGCCACATGGTCTCGTCTGGCGCTGGTGATAGCAAGACTTAAACCCAAGGGCGGCAAAGCACAAATCAAAGTGCGGCTCCATGACAAGAGAGTTATTCTTCCGGGCCCAGAGGAAGCTCAGCTCAGGTGTGGTGATCACGTGCTCACAAGTGTCAACTAGTTTCAGTGAGGAAGTCGGGGTTAAGGGGATTACGGCAGCCCAAAGACTTGCAAGGTTGTGGGACAAATCTGAAAAGATGGCTGTGACTGGAAACGCTCCTTACTGAACGGTCTGCATGAAGCTGTCCCTAGAGGACCTGGTGCCTCCCTAGCCCCTCAGGTTGAAGTTGTATAGAGCTGTGTTCTCAGACCTGGCTGCTTATTAGTCACCTGGGAAGCTGGTGCAAACACCGACTCCTGCACCACTCCCCAATCCCATTGGGCGAGGCTTGAAAATCTGTAATTCCAATCAGCGCCCCCGGAAATCTGGTGCAGCCAGCACAGCACCAGACAGCATAGCGTTTGAAGAACTCTGGTTCAGAGCGGTCACCCGGGCGCTGGGTAAGGATTAAGCTGTGGAGAGGATTGGCATGCAGTTCACAGTCATGACCAGGGATAGACGCCACCAGAGCAAGTGCAAGAACACGGCTTGGGGCTGTCATGGTGGCCGAAGGAATGTGGTCCCAGACCTGAAATCTGGGGCCACACACTGGGCAACAATAGGTGAAAGAAATGAATCTGGTAGTTTGAGGACATTTCATTAGGAGGGCCGAGCTCTCAGAGGTCCTCAAGGAGCACCGACCTTCCCACTTGTCCTCTAGGTGCTACACCCCATCCCTAAACCCTTCTCACCTTGAGCCAACAGGAGTGTGAACCACGGAGACTAGGCAGACACGTGCTGATCTGCATCCCACCCCCTGGGTATTCATCTCTCTCTGCCCTCCATGTGCCTGCAGTAATATTTTTATGCCATTACTTATTAGACACTTAGCCTGGGGCATCATCAAACCAGGCATCTGGTAGTCTCTGGGGAAACTGGGCAGAGTCAAAAAGAAACCCTGGTGATTGACCTTAAAAGGGATTTATTTTCTCCTTGCCCAGCCAGAGTTGCCCATGCAAATGTGCTGTGACATCTTTATCAGCTACTCTCAAAACTAGAGAGAAGATAAAAAAAGAAATCTCAGTGTAACCGAAATTCTGCCAGCAAATTTTAATATAAAGCTTTTTATAAGAAAAGGTAAAAATCAAATGCACTCCTCTAAAGACCAGAGATTGGCGGATGCCCGTTAGAGGATGATAAATTACCTGATCTCTAAAGCAGTGATCTGTTTCTATGCCTGTTATTTAAGCATTAGTTTTTGGTAAGTAATGGCAAAAAACCAAGTAAGCTAAAGATAGTTTCAGCCTTTGGTCAAAAATTCATTTTGTTATGTTCCCCAGGAGACCAATTAGGGACACATTTTCTAAGGATTTATTTTAGGCAAGTGTTTAGCTTTAAAAAATATTTAACAGGAAGAAATTAAAAACCTGAATAGATCTATAATCATTTAAAAATTCAATAATTCAAAAATCAGTGCATTTCCAATTGAAATTCCAATAGGCTTTTCATAGAATTTGAGAAGCTGACCCTAAACTTCATCAAAGAAAAATGCCCAAAAATAGCCAGAGAGAGAGAGAGAGAGAGAGAGAGAGAGAGAGAAAGAGAGAGAAGAAAGTAATAAATTAAAGTTGAAGAATGGGAGCATGCTCTATCGGATTTCAAGATTTCTTTCACAGCTAAAGCAACTACAACAACGTGTGCTGGCTCAGGAATGGATCAGCCGACAACAGGAATAGAACAGAGAGGTGAGGCAGGAGGACCCAGGGGGGACATGGATGTGACGGAAACACAGTCCAACGTCCACAGGGCGTCAAATTGGGGGAAAAGCAGAATTAGACCCAAGTGTAAAAAAAAGTAAACCACTAAAACTTCCACTTAAAAAATAAATAGGAAAATACCTCTGTCATTTGAATAGGGAAGGACTTATTAAACAACGTGAAAAGCACAAACCAAACATAATCGTATTAAAATGTGAAGCTGCACAGAAGACACCGCAGAGAAATTACAGAGACAAGCCACAGACCCTAGGAGAAGATAACTCACAACACACAATAGGCTCAGGTTTAGAAGTTCTGTATTTATCAAAAACCCCTCCCATCGGTAAGAAAAAGACCAGTCATCAAAAAGAAAACTAAGCAAAGTGGATGAATAGTTTCTACTCAGGAGACATACAATTGGCCGATAATCCTAATAGGATTCTCAACTGTACAGGTAATCGGGAAATGCAGATTAAAACAATAATGAGATGCCACGTTATACTTAGTGGTTGGCAAAAATAAAAATCTGATATTACAGAGTGTTGGTGAGAATGTAGAAAGACAAACTCTTACACACTGACAGTGGGGATGGGAACTCACATGGCCTCGATGAAGAACCATCTGGCAGTGAAGAACCGGGCTGATGATGTGCTGATCCCATAACCGGGCAGTTGCTCCCTAAGTAAATATCCTAGAGTGAGCACATACACCCCAAAACACACACACACAAAGATGTTCACTGGAACGCCGTGGGAGTAAAACACTGAAAACGACTGAAATGTCCACCAACAAGTGAACAGATAAAATGTGTGATGTTGTCACACAAGTAATACCATCTAGTCGTTCTAATGAACGAACCAGATCTCTATCAACAGAGACAAATGTTTAAAACATGTCCCTTAAAAAGTCACAGAAGAATATGCATAGTACGATACCACTTATACAAAATTGAATGCACAAAGCAAACATTTATAAACACACATACTAATAAAAACAACAAACATGAATAAGTACCAATTTCAGCCCAGTGGCTGGCTACCTTGGGGAAGAGAGGTAGACCCTTCTACACAGACTTCGACTGTAGCTAGTGTTTTATTTCTTCAACAAAAGCCCATGAAAAGATCCAAAGCAAATACTAAATTCTTATATTTCCTAACCAGGGTTAATCAGATGATTCTAGCTTTTTCATCTATTTTTTAAATATTTTCAACATCTTTAAAGCTTCTGTGTGTCTATTGGTTTGAACATGTCACATTAGCATGTACGTGACACGTGAACGCTCATAAGTGGCTGTCTTGCACAGCACAACTTTAAGACAAATGCCACTTGTACACTGGCCACCCCCACAGCTGTGGCTATCAGCTAGCATCCAGCCTACAGGCAGCAGACATTTCTACGTGAGCGACACTCGAACTCAGTCTAGGACGAGGGGGGAGCGGGGTTATCGCTGTGCAAAGAGACGCTGCTGACCTCACACATGCACTGCTCTCTGACTTCTGCCTCTTCTAAACCCTGTTCCCAGCTCCAAACTGTACTGGGTAAAGCAGGCTAGAAAGGGAATAGAAAGTTCATTGCAAGAAATTTGACTGGATAGTCTGACTCCAAAGAAGTAACCCGAAAGAAACGTTTAGTTCTCTGGAAACGCTGTCTGCAGTAATAACCAACACTGCCACAGACCCGGAAACCCGCCTGCCTGCCAGCGGGGAAACAGACAAAACGTCAAACTGACGGACTGTAAGCGACAGTTCTAAAGACCCTGGAACAAAAAGGACAAGTGTCTGCTGGAAGCAGCAGTGATCAGGGCACACCAAAACCACAGAAGAAGATGTCTGCCGGTATTCCAATAATACATGCCTTATTATAAACACACTTTTAAGCTTTTCTTCAGCATTTTGATATGTCTAAGCCCTAGGTGCCTTTTTCTGATAACAGCTTTTTTCTGAGACAGAGTCCACACCTCATACAACTGACGTATTTAAAGTGTGACATCATGGTTTTTAGTAAATGCCGAGTTGTGCGACCATCCCCACAGTCAATCTGAGAACATTTCATCACCCCCCAAAGGAACCCCCACCGCTTTAGCAAACATCCCCCAGTTCCCTTCCTCCCAGCCCCTGGCTGTCACTTTCCGACTCCGTGGAAGTGCCAATTCTGCACGTGTCATGTAGAGGAATCATACAATATGTGGCCTTTTGTGCCTGGCTTCCTTCACTTAGCATAATGTTTTCAAGGCTCGTCCATGTTGTAGCAAGAATCAGAGCTTCATTCCTTTTTATTGCTGAATAATATTCCACTGAATGGATAAAGCACACTTTATTTATGTGGTACTACTTTTACAATAACAATAAATGCACTATGTGATGGGAAGAGGCTTGGAGAGTTTTCCTTCTACCTTATTCTGACAAGAATAACTTCTGGTGGTTGAAAGGTGACCTTAGAGCAGCTAAAAATCTCATAGAGTCTAGGTCGACTGGGTCACACTTCAGACTTGGCTGGTAGGTAGGATCGGCCAGATGGCAGGGGCTGGGGTCCAGGGACCAGAAGTCGCTAGGGGGCAGAGCTGACCACTGGTGCGGTCTGGTAGAGAGAAAGGGGAGCAGAGAGGAGCTTCTAACACAAGTAGGAGGCGGGTGGACTGGTGGGAGCTGGGAAGGAGGGCAGAAAAGAGGTGCCTACGGGTGACCAGTTGCCCAGGGAGATCCAGCCACAGAAGGAGAAGTCCAAATGCAGGACTGGGCTCAAGAGCAGGCCCAGTGTGTGGAAAGCCCTGGGACACAGGGAGGTATAGACCTCGCTATGGGGTCAGAGTGGCCCCCAACTACAGAAAGCCTGGTCAAGGCAGAGCCAGGCTACTCAACCTGGGGTCCAGGGCCAGAGAAGGACCAGGGAGTGGCAGGGCTAGGAGAATGCTGTTCTCTGAGTCCTGCAAGCTGAACCTTAACAGGAGGTAAGTGTTACGGAAGCCATGAAGCTCAAAGGGCTGGGGGTGGAGGAAGCCCTTCCATAACCGCCATAGCAACAGGCACTGGGGATTGTTTGCTGCACCATAAGCGGTGGTAGGTGGTTTATTGTGTACTATCCCACCAGTCCTCACAACCACTTACAGGGAACAGTATTACCATAATTCCACAGGTGAGAAAATTAAGACTGAAAGAGGTTAAACAATGACACCACAGAAAGTGACAAAGCAGACTCTGAACCCCAGTCTGATTCCACAGTCAGAGTCTCCAGTGCTGAGTGTGGCAGCGACGGCATGCTGAGTCCAGAGCAGGCCAGCGCTTGGAGCTCCTGGCTGCTGCAAGCCAAGGTGAGGCTACTTACATCCCAGGGTGTGTGGGAGTTGGGACCCTTGGAAGGTGGTGACAGCTAACGTTTGCATTGGGGTACCATCCTGAGCTGACTGAGAATGTGGACACATCCACTTTTATCCAGACCTTCTTTCCATAGAAGCCCCACAAGGCTGGCAGAGGGACATTAACCCAGCAAATCAGGTTGGTACCTTTATCACAATCTCCTTCCATGGACCTTTAACTCATCTCTTCATGGTACTTCAACAAGAACTTCTTACAACTGGCTATTTCCCAGGGCACCGGGAAGAAAAGTTAAGATGCGGTGGCTGGCAGAGTGACTTCCCCATGCTGCTCACCATCGTGGACCTTCTGTGAACAAAAGCTCGAGGGCAGAACTTCGGGATTAGACAGCCCTCTTCCCCAGGACCTCCCCTTCTCTCCCCTTTGGACAGATGTTTCAGCTGTTCTCACTTTCCCTGAAAGTCCTGGGAAAAGCTGAGCCAGCATGTTCCAAGGTTGGGACTTGGGTCATTTATAAGCCATTTCATTTCCATAACATTTAAATAAGAAATAGGTTCAGGTGAAGTAAGACAGCAAACAAATGGAAGGCAAACAGGCCAAGTGGCCTTACTGTACAATCAGTCAGAGATTGACCAAGCGTGACTCACAGCTACCAATGGGCTCATCACAGGTCTTGGGGGCCCAGAGCCCAGTGGTGGGCAGAGACTTAAGAGACACGGGCTCCTCAGGACTCCTCTGTAAACTCCGCTCACCTTGCTTGGTATTCAGCCAACATCTCAGACCCTGGGAGGCCTGTCAGGTTCATAACCCACCCCAGCCTGACAGGTGGGGGATGAATGGCAGCCCTAGTCATTAACACACACAGAACAACCTGTGCGTGTGGATCACCGAGTCCACTCTACTTTCTGGTTTGTCATCACGGCCATCCAGCACTAGCCTCCCAGGTGGGAATAAGGGGCCCTGTGTGGAAGAAAATGGAGAAGCCCCTCACCACACGGCCTGCCCACTGGTGCCCAACATTCTACCATTAACTAGTCCTTCTCGCCCCCCAAGAGGGTATGTAAAATAGAGGCAAAGAGCGCTGGCTTTGGGGGCCACATGCCTGGGTTCTACTTCTGGTTCTTACCAGCAGTAGTTACACAACCTCCCTTTCAGAGGTCTACAAGGATCATAGTAATAATAAAAGTCGTGTTGGAGAGCACTGAGCACAGTACCTGGCACACAGTATGTGACAGAACGCAGCAGCCAGTGGCAGGGGAGGTGTGGAACGGTGTAAAAGAGGCCCCGGTGGTATAATAAGTGACACTGTGGCTTTGGTTGTGGTGCGGCCCTCTTAGGTCCTCCTCTAAGGACAGAAATCTTCCCAGAACATGTCTTTGCCTTAGTGCATTAGTGCGTTCCTTCCCTGCCTCCTGGGAGGCACCTGTGGCAGGAGCGGGCTCAGGGAAGGGAAGGATGGAAGAGGAACAGGAAATGGAAGAACCAGTATCGGAGAGCAGGGCGCTGAGAGGCATGGCTGGGGACACAAAAAGTGTCTCCACTTGACCGAGGGCCTCCTCTGTATCCATCACAAAATGGTTTTGGGTGTGGGTGGAATTCACCAACCTCAATGTCCAAGGATTGATAAGTGAGGCCATTTGAATGCATTTTTTTATATTGAGGGTGAATTTACATAAAGTGGAATGCAAAGACCCTAAGTGTACCAGCAGGCGAGTTCTGACAAATGTATACACCTCTGTAGCTGCCCCTCCAACAAGAGCTGTCCTTCATGTACTGCCTCAAAGACTTCCACACAGAGCTCACACGCCAGAAACACCCACTGGGGAAGTCACGGCCCTTCCCTGCAGCCCTGGAATCTGAAGTGATCCGTGGCCCTCAGAACAAAAGTGGCTCCAACAGGTCAGATTGGAGAACTCGGGATTAGAAAGGTGAAGCAGAATGGAGAGGGGAACTGAGTCACCAGCTCAGCGGTTCTGTCTTAAAAGGCTGTGTATCGATGAATCTGGGCAGGACTCGGCACGCAGTGGCCCTGTGGGCGTGTCATGGGGGCTGAGCGCTGGAACTGACTCATGGCACCTCGATTCTTTCCACACCTGACTCAGCCATCACCCCACTGACTGTCTTTGAGAAAATCACATCACAGCTTAGCGCCTCAGCCTCCAGACCTTGCAAAACCAGGAGAGTGGGCCAAGCGCTTTTCTCTGTCTTTTCTGGCTTCAGCAACTTCAACAGTCCTGTGCTGATGATCGAGACAGGGCAGTGTCACTGCATGGGAACTCCAAGTTCTCCTGTGTTCACTCACTGCAGACACAGCCTTCCCCGCCGCCATCTGGTGCGCTCTGCGGACTGGGACTCTCAACAAAGAGGGACACCAGAAAGCAGGCACAGAGGCTCATTTACACCAAGACAGGGTAACAAGGCTGGCACGTTTTATATCCTGGTGTCTGGTGAGGACTTGGTACTCCTCTGTCCTCCTCAAAGGCATTTGGGAAAGTGAACTGGAAAACATTTAAGCAAAAGGGGGATCTAGAAAGAAGAAAGTCTAGTCTCTGTCATTGCAAAGATTTGACTATAGGACAATGAATTCTCATCTTGTATGTCTAAGTTCTAACTCACCTGCAAGGCCCAGTTCAAATGTCACCCCCTCCTGGGAAGCCCCTCCTAAACCCTGGCTAGAGGGGTTCGTGAACTCCCGCAGCCCTCTGCCTGCACCCCACGCACATGCACCCTGTACCATCACTTGGTGCCTCCCGGCTGAGATGGCTATGGCCCTTTTACTCTCTCACAGGCCAGTTAAGTGCTTTGTACATGGTAAGCACAAACGCCTGCATTAATGGAGAAATGAATGAATGGGTGTCTGTCAGGTTCATGGGAAACTGAATTGTGTCCTTTGACAAAGGAATTTACCTCCTACAATATTTGAAAGTAGAAAATTACCTAAAATGAGCCCTTAATTCCTTCTGCATCTTCACTGATGAGTCCTGGCCCACAAGATGCAACGATTCTCTTTGGCAAAGATGAACTGTCAGTTTAGACAACACTATAAAAGTTGAAAGATTATCTGGAATAGATAAAAATTAAAACCATCGCGTGTATTTGCGGAGCACTTTGAACTATTCTGTGAGGCGGGAAATGTGGTGGCAGCTAACTTCGGGGAGCAGGAGTGAGGACAGGGAGCTCGGAGCCCAGGCACCTTCTGTTTCACTCCTTACCACACTCTCTGAGTTATCCAACGCTCTCCTCGAAGGATGGATGGTTTTATTTTTAAATCATGTTTAATTAAAACTAAAGTTTAGAGAGAGCTTTGACACAGATCAATTCATTTAATTACATATATACTGTAATATACATGATGTATCATAATGCACTTTATTGTTGAAAAATCGGAATCTCAAAGAGGTTAAATGACTTATCCAAGAGTTAATTGCAGAATCAAAAAACAGTGTGCTTCCATTACAAAACACAGGAGGAGAGAAACTGGTATTCCATTCACGTTCCGATCCTCCCTGTGAGGTCACGAGCACCTCATCATTAGACCAATGTAATTTCCTGAGTGCACGCCCTGCGCCAGCGTCTGCCTGCTGTTCCCCTCCCGGGAGCTCCAGGGACTGTGCACACCACAATGGCTGCGTGTTCTTTTGGATGGGACGCATGCATAAGATATGAGGGGGGACTCCCCAACACAGAATTATCTTCCGGAGGGCGGGCCTCTTATAGTACAGGCTCCCTCCACTATGTGAGTGTTCTAGCAACCCATCTGTCTGTATCTGTGTATCAGCTGGTGTTATTCTGAGAGGCTGCGTTCGGCTTCAGTGAACTTTTTTGAAGACTCTTTCAACGCATTTGCCCATTTTGTGATGAGTGATTTACGAGCGCTCCTGCCCACACCATGCAGAATATTCAGCAGTTTTTGACCAAAAATGGCATGACCCCAGTGCCCCAACCTCCCTATTCACCTGATCTTGCCTTGAGGGACTTTGTTCTTTTCTTTGTTTCCCCTGATGAAAAAAGTCCTCAAAGGGAACTGTTTTGCTGATGAGGAAGAGGGGAAAGAAAAAAAAAAACAGCAGAAGCACTAAAAGGCATCAAAATTAATGAGTTCAAAAACTGTTGTGAGCAGTGGAAAAAGCATCTCGATAGGCATATTGCATCAGATGGAGAGTATTTTGAAGGTGACTGAAGTTTAAACATGTAAGAATAAATACATAATGTTTTATAAATAAATTCTGGGGTTTTGGGGGGACCCCTCATACGAGGGACTTGCTCATTTATGTCACCGAAATGGATTCTAGAATGGAAATGTCGCCTACGTTGTTATCTTTTGCTCGTCTGCACAGTTTGGGAGTCATCAACCACGTGCTGTTATCATCCTGGACCACGTGTAACTTTTTCCAGGCATCTCAGGCTGCACCTAGATAAGCATTGTCTTTGGCCAGAAACGTTTCTTTAATTGGTGTCTTTGGAACTTAACTAGCACAATGATTCAATTTGTCCACACTTAACAGGTAGAAATAGGGTCAATATCTTATTGAATCTGCCTCAGATGAACACCAGAAATAAAAAAAGACTTGTTTTTAGTGTCTAGTTCCCATACATCTTTTTCTAGTCACGAGTGCTCACAAATGGGTCACCCCGTGGACCATGTTGGGGGTGGGGGGTGTCACGCCTCCAGAAGAAGCACCAAGTTCAGATCAGTGATTAGGTTTGGTTTCCAAGAGTCTGCCTGGATAGGTACTTGGAAAGGCAGAGCCCACTCGGACAGAATTTCCGGCTAATCACAGCAGCCTCTTGCCCTGGTCTCCTGTTTTAATCATTGTGAAAGAGCTAACCCTCCCTAACAACAAGGGTCTTTTATCCCAGTGAACAGCCTCCCATAATCAGTGGGTTTGTCACCCCCTACCTAGAGCCAGCCAGGAAAGGCTGTCATGTCATGAAATCCCAGGGCTCACGTGGACCGTAAAGGTTATCTAGGTCGATAACTTTCCATCACGAGACTCCCTCTGGGCTCCTCCAGTGTATGCTCGAGCTGCCTAATGAGCAGGCTGCTACTCACTTCGGAATAAATAAATTTAGCTCGGCAGGTCCTTGGTCCCTCCACAGATGGAACTGTGCTGGCTGAATATGCCCATCCCTCTCCTCGTTAGTTTAATTACCCATCCTTCAAGGCCCAGCTGAAATCCTGCTCCTTCCTCAAAGTCCCCCCACTGACCCACTCCCTCCTGGCCCTCCTTCCTCTGAATAGCACAGTCCAGCACGTTATCAACACTTGCCAGGGCCTGGTTTGACACAGGCCTGCATTATCTCTAACCCAAACGCCAAGTGCCTGAAGGCTGGACACCATGCCTTTTCCTCTCGCCTGCCCTCAGGTCACCTACCCCATGGAAGACTACAGGGTGTGAGTGCATGAGTGTGCATGCATGAGTACATGGACATGCCCTGGGATGCAGGGACCACCTTTGCTCTTGCTCTGATTGACATTCTCTCTGCTTCTTCCATTCCTTGGATCTACTTGACCTGACTAAGCCAGAAGTCTATCAAATATTTTTGACTGCAAATACCAGTAAAACCTTTTTGATATGTAGATTTATTTTCTTATAAATTATAGACATATACTGCTAGCAATCCATACATCACATATTAAAATGAAATCATTTTCTTGTTTCTTAGGTAAGAAAACAAATACAAATGGAAGGTCTATTGCTTCTTTCCCATACCCCAGCAGCCCACCTCGCCCAGCCCAAGCTGCACGCAAATTCACTTTGCAAGCCACTCCTCTGAACCACAATGGCACCTAATCTGGGTTCTCACTCCACTCCTGGACACACACACGCCCTGCTTGCACTTAAGGACAACCTCCAATCTGCATTGCTGATGCCAGTTTCTAGGAGCCAATAAGTGAGGGGCAAAAGGAAGAAGCCAAGAAGATGCAGACATGAGTTCTAACGCATGAAGTCAACCAAGCAAGGGGGTGGGGTGCGCTCATGTGCCGGCAGTTCAGGGCCAGCCCAGCACGGTGAGGGGTTGGGTGACACCACATTTCAGAAGCGAGGCAGATTCCCACCACAACGGACTGTAAGTATGCCTCAAAAGTGCATTAGCTAACTGCCGCTGGAACCACTTAAGTAAAACACTTTTTTAATTCACTGCATTTTCTCATGGAATTGAGAATGTCTCTTCCCTGCAAGCCTTAGTCATCTAGTGAAAGAGAGTGCCCAGACTCTGCTCTCCAGGAGGGGTCGGTACAAAATGAGGACAGGGCAGCAAAAAGGTCAGTCAGCTCCGAAGCCCAGCCACCTGGTGCAGGCAAGGCTCGTTAGGGAATGAAACGGCGAACCCCGAGGAAGGTGGAGGTGCTAGTTTTATATATGCCGGTCTCTTGTCTGTCCTCCTGGGGAAGCCACCAAGGTAAACCTTAAGATGTTTAATTAATGACATTTCACACTTGGATCACATTTCTCTTTCCCCGAACACATCTGTTTCCGTTATTTCACTGCAGACGCGCAGTGACTGTATGAATGAGGCTCAGAAGAGCCCAATGTATAGAGGTCTGTGTTTGTGTGCTCACCCTGTCCCGGAGAAGAAATAACTCGGAGAGTGACAGTCTGGCACCTCCACCAGGCAGGCGGGCTGCTCTGAGCGGGATTTCCCTGGCACGGGAGACCGCAGCCAGTGGGGAACCAGCCTACTGCGCTGGATTCCTGAGCGTTGACCCAGCCGCGGCACTCCTCGAGGGCAGAGTACAAAGTGCCCGAGCGAGCGAATGAGGTGCCCACGGTGCCTGACTGGGTGAGAAGACCGGCCTCTGCCCTCTGGGGTTTACAGTCGAATATCTCACAGATGGGGCCAGTGTTTTTGAGACTTGAAAATAAGTGAGCAAGGAAATTGGCTCAATTTTGTAAGTATACACTTTCCCCGTTTAAGCAAATTTGTGTGTTTTGTTCCTCTTTGTTCTGAAAGTTGCTGAATAAGGCATGATACTAGTTATGGTCAATTAATTAGGAAAAGGAAACATTTCGGCAAAAGAGAAGGGATACACAAGTTAGGAAAGAATGCAAACCAGAGGCCAAAAAAAGTTTGCCAGCTGTCAAACAAACAGCTGGCACGAGGGACCGGTGGGGGCGAGAAGGGCAGGTCATAAATGTGGAAGGCGCCCCAAAGGTTAATCAAGGAAGCAAGGTGGGAAGTTCAGGGACATTTACAGAGCAGGTAGGGAGAGTTCAGATTCCGAGTGGCTCAAGAGAGCCCTACATTTTGCCTGTTTTCCCAAAGTAATTGAGGACAGTGCTACCTTTCACTCTCAAGTGCGTCCTCTCTTAGAGGGTACACCACACACCCACCCTAGTTCTCAAAAGCTCACAAGATGCGCTGAATTACTAGACAGTGCCTCCTTCAGCCAAGCCATGTGCACTGGCTTCTCCATTTGTAAAACCTCTCGGAGGGGCTCAAAACAGCCCCCCAGCTGCCCTGAGGTAGGGAGAGTTCCTGTTCTCTCCGGAGCAGATGGTTACTTGGGAAGTTACAGCTCTTTGTTTCTGGGGCCACACTGGTCCTGAGAATGCCAGGGAAATGGAAGGACAGCAGAGAGAAGAGGGACGACTGGGGTTTGTGCGTTGGGACCTCTACGGGACATTAATGGCGAGTAAAGCAGAGCTCGGCCTTGCTGTAGAGAGGTCAGTGAGCAGGGTGAGAGGGCCTGGGTGTTCTGCTCCCAGACCCCACGGCCCCCTGCTGAGCCTCAGTTTCCTCATCTCTCAAATAACGGATAATAGTATCTGCCTTCCAGAGTTAGTGGGACCTAGAAGGTAATCACTATAAAGTACCAGGCACATAGTAGGCACTTCACAGTGGTAGCTGTTGTTGGGACAATGACGGCTACCTAAGAGGAATTTTCTCAAAACCAAAGCACCTAAACCATGGGGCCCACCAGGTCGTAGCCCCGCACCCCAGTAGCTTAGGTCACCCTGGGGCAGAGAGACACAGGAAGTCACGGGTATTCTGTGGGGGGTGGTCCAAGGAAGACGGCTATGGCTGGGGCACCGACAGCACCTGCCACAACCCCCTCCCTCAGGTACTCTTATTTAAGTATGATTATACAACTACGCACAAAGGAAACATTTTTAAGCAGTAGGTAAAAATATATGGATGGAAATTTAATCGTTTCTCCCTAAAGGGGGTCGCCCTGCTCATCCCCGAGGCAGCATATCACCTCTCTCATCATCACTGTCCAGAGGACCTACACTAGAGGTCCGAGCATCCGTGGAGTTCAACATACAAGCACCGGAAGCCTCCCATCCAGGCCAGGTCCTGGTCTCGGTGCTGGAGATTCAACGTACAGCCCTGGCAAGTGTCTGGCAAACACCTACTAACTGTAGCCTGAAAGTGTAGTGGGACAGGCAGAGCCACAGCTTTTGTCCCTGTCCCTTTTACTAACAACACACACCTGTAAGAGGCTGTGGGTTGGAGGAAGTCTCCTAAAACTGGGATGGAGTATACCCTACACCCACAAGAACTCCATAGGCGCCCAGAACCACGCCCCACAACTGAAGCTGAATGATGCTTAGCCGTTAAGAAATAATAGCAATAAAAGTTCAATTAAAAAATAATAGTAATAAGCAATCAGTGATCATGCAAAATATCTTCTTTTTTAAGGGAGGGAGTAGGGGCTGCAGGCTGCCTTCTCTAGCGTTGGTGTAAGAAAAACCTGGCTGCGTTTTCTGAACGTGCTCACCAGGGCCACACGGGGGCGCGCGAGTCAACGCCTTGGATCCAGGCTGGGGGGTGAGCCTTCTCTCAGTACGAGAAGAAAAGGGGTTGGGCGACCGAGAGCAGAGAGGCGCTACAGGATGGCTCGCTGCCTGGCCCACTGCCACGAAGGCAGTGACTCAGGCTGATCTGCCTTGAGTGTCTCAAAACTATGTGGGTGTCGGCCCCAAAGGTTTCCCCCCTCACTTTCTAAGTACTTTCCCAGCACCATGGCCTGGGGGCACTGGTTGCTGTTTTTACACTGAGGGAAGGGGAGCAGGGTGGGACCTCCTAACCTGCCACCAAGGGAGCAACTGAATAAATCTCCAAAGGAGGACCCTGGAGGGCAGCAGGCTGGGGGAGGGGTAATAGCCAGCTCTTCAGTGTGTCACCATGGTGTCCTTGGCACGAAAGGCATGCTTATCCTCAGTGCCTGCCAGCTTCTGTGAAGAATCCAGCTTGAGATGCCGGGCAGCAGGCTGGCTCCCGGACAGAGCAGTGCCGAACTTCTGGAACAGGCAGTCTCTCACACCCACCACTACACACGTATGTGCTCACACCCAGGGTCAGACCAGCAGCGCAAACACCCATCATGAGCAGGCATGGGGAGGTGCCAGCCAGCCTGGGCTCCAGCTCCAGAGTGCAGGTGGGCCCACCTTAAAGATCAGGAATCTATCTTCCAATCACCGGTTAACATGGCACTGAATAAATGATGTGAGTTGTCAATGGACGAGTGATCAACGAATAGTTCTGCTAGTCATTGATTTCTTTTTCTTCAATAAAGTTGCATAAACCAACGGGGGAAAAAAAAAGATCAGGATGAATCCCAACAGCACTGATCCAGCAGATAAATTAGGAGAACGTGATTTAAATCACCAAAATCTATCACAGAAGAATTTAGTAGGCTGTGATTTTGGGGGCTGGGGGAAGGGGGTAAGAGATTTTGGAAATAAGAAACATTTTTGTTTTTAAACATGGAGTAGAATGCAAATGTTGAAGCATTAATATTATTTTTAAAAAACACAAAATAGGACTTCAAAGAAGTGTCTAGCTTTAGGCCAGCTTAGGGGGTCCCAATGCCCTCTGCTTTCAGTTGTGGTGAATAAACACTGCTTACTTAATAAAAAGTCAATGAAAGCAGAGAATCATGAGAAAATAAGACAAATATACTTTAAATATTTTAACAGCACACATCAAACTTAAAACATTTATCTGAAAATAATTACGTATAGATAGCCATTGGCCAGTAACATAAGGCCGAGGTCTCTTGTTCATGCACTTTCTCTCATAGAGAACAGATTATCTACAGTTTCTAATTTACATCTCTCTGTGGTGGAGCAAAACCTTAGAGATATTTATGGGACAAGTCAAATTTAGACTCTTTTTAGAGCTTTATTATCCAGCTGTCCCCCAGAATTTTATTGTTTTTTTTTCCTCTCACACGCAATTCAACAGCAGTTTTATTAGCATCTCATCTTCATTGACTCTTTCCAACACATTCAACTGTTTCCATAGGGACCTTCTTCTTTTCATGCACATGAAATTAAACCAAAATTACGTGATTATAAATAAGAATGGTGAACACTAGTGACTTTTGAGGAACACACCACTACAATGATGGGGACAGAAGGGCAGTGTTCCAGAGGACAGGCCGGTACATTATAACTGTGAGCTTTCAAGTTCATCCTTGGGCATCAGTCAGAGGGAAGAGGAGGCCGCGTCAACTTAGAAAGTCAGTAAAGCAGAGACCGGTTAAGAGGACAACCCCTAAACTTTGGTGGAATTCTTGGAAAAGTCACAGACTCGGCATTTATAGTAGGGTCAAATTTATTAGGTATAACTTACATGCAACTCTTCAGAAAAACAAATACGAAGCGTGAGCGAGGAGCCCAGCAGCGCCCCTATCACCTGACCCCATTACAACGGGCCCAAGTTGGCACGGTTCCGCCGTGGCACTGCCCAAGTCCGAGGTTTGCATGGCGAGCAGCCAGTTCACCTAAGGTTGAAAACTGACTCCCAGTTGAAAAGGTATCACATCAGGTGAGAGTAAAACAATCAAACTTATGGACGTAAAGGTGGGTGAATATCTTCACGATCTTTGGGTGGGCAGCATTTTCTTTAATCAGAACAGAAAAAGTGCTAACTATAAACAAAAATAGGAATAAATTTGACCACATTCATTAAGAACTTATATTTTATCAGAATAGGTTCTTAAGGAGTGAAAGGCAAGCCACAGATTAGAAGGTATTTGTAGTTCATATGTTCCACAAAGACTCATACCCAGAATATATTAAGATGCCCTACAAATCAATAAGAAAAAGACAATCTGATAGAAAAATGGGCAAAAGACTTGAGCAGACACTTCTAAAAACGGATATCCAAATAGCCAATAATCATATAAAAGGTGCTCAAGAGAAATGCAAAGTTATCAGACAAATACAAATTAAAATCAGAATAAAATTGAAGGATGCATGAAGAAAGAGAATGTGATATGTATATACAATGGAATACTTTTCATCCTTAAGAAGGAAAAGAATTCTGATGCTTGTGCTAACACAGGTGAGCCTTGAATACATTATCGTAAGTGAAATAAGCCAGTCACAAAGGGACAAACACTACCAGTCTGCACATTACATGAGGCATTTGGAGTAGTCATATTCATAGAGACAGAAAGTAGAACGGTGGTTGCCAGAGGGGAGGGGAGGGGCAAGTGGGGAGTTTGTGTTTAATGGGGACAGAGTTACAGTTTAGAAAAACGAAAAATATTCTGGAGCTACGTGGAGTTGAGATTGCACAGCAGTGTGAATATTCTTAATGCCAGGGAACTGTACACTTAAAAAGGTAAATTTGAATGTCACACATATTTTACCACAGTAAGACATATTTTCACACCGAAACACATCCACCAGAACAAGCAGTGGCAGAGAGACACACAATACCAAGTCTGGGCAGGGATGTGGGGCTCTGACGGGAACTCTGACATGTGGGTGGAGGGGGTGTTGGTCACTTCAGAACGCTGTCCACTAAAGCTGAACAGCTGTGACCTCATGACTCAGCAATCCCATTTCCAGGTGTGCACGCCACACCCACGTGTGCATTTGTTCACCCAAAGATGTGAACTAGAACGCTTGTGGCAGCATTACTTGTACTAGCCCTACCCTGGAAACAGCCACTGGTAGAATGGGAAGACATATTCCCACAGCGGACTGTCCTATGGCAATGAAAATGAACAATCCACACACAAAAGCATGGGCCAACCTCATAAACATAACACCGAATGAAAGAAAGCAGACACAAAAGAGTATATGCCATATGAATCCATTTATCTGAAGTTCAAAACCAGGGAAAATCATTATCTTCGAAGTGAAGGTGGCCGGAGGAGGGGGTAACGACAAGACAATAGCACGGAGGGAGATGGTCAGGTTCTAGTTCATCTGAATGCTGATCACATGATGTATTCACTTTGTACACTTAGGGACCAGGCATTAGTTGGTGTATATGCCACGTTAATTTAAAAAACTTGACAAAAGAACAAAATCAGTCATATGCAGCACTGCATGTTAATAAAGTATTCAATTATGGAATACTTAAGACACAAGAGGGTGGGTAACTTAAGCCATAACTGAACACCGGTGAAGCGAAGTAATGCAGGCAGCTTCACCTAGAGTGTAATTCACCATCAGGGAGTCTTCAGGAGTGGGGACAATTAAGGCCAATGAGTTGATGGCACCAGAATGTACTGTTAGGGCACTGACCACCTCTGCCATTCATCTTGGCATCTAATCACATGGTGCCTTGTTCTGTTATTTAACTGTCTGATGAGTGTTTCCCTTAACTGTAAGCTCCCTGAAACAGGGACTCTGGTGATACTCCTGTAGTATAAATCAGAACCTAGCTCAGGGCTGGGCATGCCATAGACTCACATTATACACAACGCACACACACACAAAACAATATAGCATAGCACTAGAATTATATGACAATGCTATAATACATGAAATGTGTTATCACCTAAGGCAGGGACTGAGATATATTAAAATATTCATCCAGGGGCACCTTTACAATAAACAAAGAGCTTGTTTCATTTTTAATTAATTATATTAGTTTTAGTGTATTTTTTTCAAACAAAGAGCTTGGGTTTTGAAGCATGACAGATTTGGACAAGGCATACAATGTCTCAGGCCTCTCTGCTTAGCAGCCTCAAAGCGAGGATATGAGTGACCTCACAGAACTGGCGTGAGGGAGAAATAAACTGAGATACAGCTGAGGAAACAGGGCATCAGGGCACAGTGACACGGCCAGCAGCGCACAGGCAAGGGTCGTAGCTCTCTTCTCCTAGGCCCTGAGCACACTTCTGACCCTGAGGAGAAGGGGAGGCATGAAGCAGAACTGCGCACTTGTCCATGCTTCCTCTCCTCCAATCTTTCTGAAGCCACCTCCTAGGAAATTGCACCTCGTGCCTTTATGGTCTGTCAGCAAGAATCCTTTTTGCAGCCACAAGTTTTGTGTTCTTTTTTAATGAGCCAGATGCCTCTTCTTTATTAATTTCATAACTCATGTATTAAGTTCGGTAACTCTGAATAACCTGATAGCCCAGTGAGGGCAGGGGGTGGTTATAAAAACATTGCGCATTTCTAAGTACAAATACATACTCGATGCTACGTTTAACTGTTACAGGCCTCTTTCTCAGGCCTCCTTCCCATCAAGTCTCTCTCCTTCCTCTAACTCGATGCCCACCTCGAGCCTCCTGCTGCCGGAGGGGGCAGATGCTGGGAGCTCTCGGCCCTGCTGCAGTTCTCAGAGGTGCCGATGTGGGTGCTGGGTGGGGAGTCTGAAGCCTGAGATCCAGTTCAATTCCTGCCGGGCTCTGCCTGTGAGATGCTGGGCCTCTAACCTCCCCTCTTTGAGCCTTGTTCTCTCACCTGAAAAGTGAAGAAACTGTTCTCTTCCTACTTTAGATGAGTTCAGATTCTCTCAGTGGCAAGTAATAGAGACTGGAAGAAGCAGCTTCGGCACACAAGGGGAATTTATTGGAAGGACACTGTACTGTCTCCCGGACTCTAAGGAAGCCCTGAACCCCAAGCCACAAGAAAGGTGCAGCAGAGGTGCCCAGGGTGCCCCCACAATGGGAAGTTGTGGGGCTGCCCTCTCATCCCTGTGACTCAGCTCTAGGCAGCCACAAATTTTGGAGATGCATAAAAGCAAACAACAGATGCATTAAGTGGATTCTAGGAAGACTAAATCATGTGAGTAATGGAGAAACACACACACACACACACACACACACACACACACACACACACGAACCATGAGGCAACTGTTCATTATGGAGTACCTGCACTGTCATGCCCTCCACAGACCAAAAACAACCACTCAAATTGGAGGGTGGGCAGTGAGAGCCTTCCTTGGAGATGCCCTGCCTCATGGATCAGTCGATGGTCCCTTTCTCCCCAGTAAGGGGCAAAAGAGTGTCTGGGGAGGGCTCTGAACTTAGGTTCTGAAGATGTGCTGTCCATTTGTGAGGCTCCCTGGGCAGCTAACATGAACCAGTGGGCACTGTCCTGGATCTACCACTAATGAAGCAGGTCACATTGGTCAAATGTTCTGAACACCTTTAGCCTCCATTTCCTCATTTTAAACTGATCAATAGTACCAGGTCATCTCCAAATCTCTTATCCACCCACATGCTTTCCAAACACTGAAGCTAACCTTCCTCTATTTCTAAGTCACTCCATGACATCTAGCTCAGCTATCTTTAGAATCCTCATGTCCTCATTGTGGGGTGTCACATGAACAGTAATCAGGTGACTGATAAGCTGGATGGATGTGCCAAAGGAGAACAGCATCAGACCTGAATGAGAGCAGAGTTCATCTCTCACACTGTATTTTTCAGAAACCATTAACATGTCCACTCTGGTTTGCTCGTTCATGAATTCACTAAATGACTCATTTATTCAACAAGCAGATATTTGGTGCTCACCTTGGACCAGGCATTATGCTGGGCATTGGATTGTACCAAGGCCTTGACCTCAGGGTACTCATGCACTATAGGAAATGCAGACCCTCCACACTAACTGCACACATCCAACATGATACAGGAGGACCGAGCACATTGTAGGCAGGGGGAAGAATCCGGGTGAAAGAGCAAAGAAAGATTCAAGAGAAGGAGGGGACACAATTGATAGAGTAAGTTCCTGGGGGTAGGGCTGGCAGATGGAGAAGACACTGGAAAAAGACAGTATTCCCCTCCATTTTTTATTTTAAATCCCTAAAGTTAAAAAATTTCCAGGGCAGAAAGAACCTTTGATAATTTGAGTCTTCCAAGTGTTTGGCTTTGGAAGGAGTCAGAAGTGGGAGCTTTCTTTACCATCCTAACATCTGGCCAGGCCCCCAGATAGTCTCATTCTGCTGTGAGGGCAGCAGCTCTCTGCATCCTCTCTTTGCCTCTCCCTGGGTTTCTGCTGCCTAAACCCAGTCCCATGGGAGGGTGAGTGGGACTCGAGCACGGTTGAAAAGCCACAAAGCGGAGAGTGTGCACAAGAGTAAAACGAGTTATATATGGGCACCTTCCGTTGGGAGAAATCGCTTCCTGTCACTCTTTTCTCAGTCTAAGGCTTAAGCACAACGCATTTTTCGCTTTTCCATTCCAATTAGCTGCATATTTTTAGCACGTGTTATATAAGGCTCATCTGCCCAAATTCGTTGGCTTGGGGCCTTTCCTTCCTTTCATTTCAGTGGTAGATTGACCCGCGTGGTGGGATGACAAGTCTGTAAATAGCCTGCCCGAGGAGGGGTGGATGGAAAGAGAGCTCTTGAGATGAAGTGAGGGTTTGTATTTGGTATGCCAGAGCTAAATCTATCCCTTCTAAAAGGGGAAAGCAGAGAGAATGCACTATTCCAAACTGCACTGCAACGAGCTAGGAAAGGGCTGCTCCACCTACAGCAGGCACGTGAAGGCAAGAAGCGCACTCAGACAGGTGGAGCTGAGCACCCACAGAGAGGCCCCCAGACTGCCACTGAGAGGGATGCAGAGGTGGCTGACCTCAGACACAAAATGCCCCAGGGGCTCTGCCCGCTGCAGACTTGCCTAACGCTGGTTTGCGTATTACTATACGGCTTGCAGGCCTTTCTAGGAAAAAGAAAAAATGCTCATCAGCACTGTCAATGGGAGGCAGTGAGAAGCATGAAGTGGGAATGGGAAAACCTCGCCCTAGCCCTGTCTCTGTCATCAAGTCCTGGTATTCTAGGGAAGACACTTCAACTCTCTCAAGATCAACATCCCTGCGTTAAAAATATCTACACTCACATATACAGGGTTGCACAAGGACCAAAATGGAACAATGAATGTGTCCAGAAGAGTATAACATCACATTCAAATGTAAAGCCTCATTGTTATGAGTCTGCACCGTAACCAAAATTGATGATCATACTCCCCAGGCAAAGTCTGCGGAGAGCACTGCCAGCCACCTCCTCTCAGAGGTCACAGCGAGGGCCAAGTTCCTCTAGAACCAGAGCCTGGCAAGGCTTGGAGGGAGGTGAGAGGCAACCCTAGAAGCCGAGGAGTTGAGGGCTACCTTAGAGGGGTACTACCTTAGAGCGCAAAAGAAGGACACCTTTCCCCAGGTCCAGGGCTCACTGAAGGACATTGGGACCCTTCAATCCATCCATCCTCTTCTTCCTCCTCCAGGTGATGCCACAGGCAATAGTTACCACAGAAGGCACACCGAATGAAGCCTTGGATGTTTCAAAGACGACCCAACGTCACTACGGAAAAGTCTGCCTCAAGTTAAAGAAAAATAAAGCTGTATTTTGCCTCAGCATTCATCAGAAGTTAGCTGTTTACCAATTTAATGGCAAGACCAGTGTTCAAATCCACTGCAGGAGAGAGGACCAGCCTCTAGGAGGTAAATATTTGAGTGCTAGAGATGAAACCCCTTCTCCAACGCCCTCAGGCTGAGCCACAGAACTGTGTCACGTAGTCCAGGGGGCGTGTCTTTGGACCAGCAGTTACTGACTAATGCTTAGCCTGCCTGGGAGGGGTTAGGCACTGTAGGGTGCTGTAGAAAGTTATGACCTTGGGTCAGACAGGTAACCTTGAGGGAGGTATTTATTCTGTTTATGCATCTGTTTTCAACTGTGATAATACCTACTTCAAGGAGGTTGTAGGGATACAGTTAGATGATATATATAAGAGTATGCATTTTTTAAAAAATGAATATTAAGTGCACAGGGCCTGGCACATTGAGATCAACAAATATTAATTTCCTTCCCTTCTCTGGGTTCCAAACCCAGGGAAATCCAACTAAATTTGTTGGTTCACAAATTATATCTTTACTTTACCATCTTTTTGCTCTAACAACACGCACCTCCATATACACACTCACACACACACCTCTAACACCTTATTCTGTGTCTGTCTTCCACCCCAAACCTATAAGCCCAAATCCTATTTCCATTTCTTAATTTCTTTCTGATAGTTTGTTGCTAGTGTATAGAAATGCAACAGATTTTTTTGGTATTCATTTTGTATCCTAAAACTTCACTGAATTTGTTTATTAGTTCTACAGTTTTGGGGGTGGAATCTTTACAACTTCTTATACATAATACCATGTCACCCACAAATAGTGAGAGTTTTACTTCTTTCTTTCCAATACGGAAGGAATTGCTTGGGCTAGGACTCTCAACACTCTGTTGAGTAAAGTGGCAAGAGTGGGCATCCTTGTCTTCTTGCTGATTTTAGAAGAAAAGCTCTCAGCTTTTCAAGGTTGAGTATGTTACCTTTGTGCTTATCATCTATGGCCTTTATTATGTTGAGGCACAACCCTCTATACCTGCTTTGTTGAGAGTTTTTATCATACATGGACATTGAATTCCGTCAAATGCTTTCTCTACGTCTATTGAAATGATCATGATTTTTATCCTTTATTTTGTTACTGTGGTGTATCACATTAATTGATTTGTGGATGTCACAGCATCCTCACATCCCTGGAATAAATCCCACTTGACCATGTATGATGCTTTTAATGTATTTTTAAATTTGGTTCACTAATATTTTGTTGAGAATTATTGTACCTATATTCACCAGGGATACTGGTCCGTTATTTTCTGTTCTTGTGGCATCCTTATTTGGTTTTCGTATCAGCGTAATGCTGGCCTCATAAAACATGTTTGTAAGAGTTCCCTCCTCTTTTGTTTTTTGGAAGAGTTTCAAAGGATTGGTATTAACTCTTCTTTGAATGTTTAATAGAATTCACCAGTGAAGCTGTCTGGTCCTGGACATTTGTTTGTTGGGACATTTTTGCTTACTGGTTCAATTGTCTTACTAGTAATTGTTCTGTTCAGAATTTCCATTTTATCATGAGTCAATCCTGGTAGGTTGTATGTTTCCAGGAATTTATCCTTTTCTTCTAAGTTGTCCAATCTGTTGTTATAAATATAATTGTTCATAGTGGTCCCTTATGACCCTTTGTATTTATGTGATATCAGTTGTAACATCCCTTTTTCATTTCTGATTTTATCTGAGTCATCTCTTTTTCTTGGTGAGTCTAAGGTTTGTCAATTTTATTTATCTTCTCAAAAAACCAGCTCTTAGCTTCATTGATCTTTTTTATTTTCCTTTGTCTCTTATTTATTTCTGCTCTAATCTTTGTTATTTCCTTCCTTCCACTAACAGAAGCAGGGAAAGAGTCTCTTCAACAAGTGGTGTTGAAAAAACTGTACAGCCACCTGCATAAGGATGAAACTGGACAACCATCTTACCCCATACACAAAAATCAACCCCAAATGGACTAAAGGCCTGAATGTAAGACCGAAACCACAGAACTCCTAGAAGAAGATATAGGTGGTAAAAGCTCCCTGAACATTGTACATTGTGGCAACATTTTAAAAAATCCGACCAAAAGCAAAAATAAGCAGCTGGAACTACATCAAAACTAAAAAGTTTCTGCACAGCAAGGGAAAACCATCAACAAAACGAAAAGGCAACCTACTGAATGGGAAAAAAAAGTATTTGCAAATCATGTATCCAATTAGGGGCTGATAGCCCAAATATATTTTAAAAACTCATTCAATTCAATAGCAAAACATCCCAAAAGATCCAATTAAAACTGCACAGAAGATCGGAATAGACATTTCTTTAAAGAAGACGTACGGATGGCCAACGGGTACATGAGAAAGTGCCCTGCACTTCCTGAATGATCAGGGGTGTGCAACAAAGCCGTATGCACTACCGTCTCACACCTGCTAGAATGGCCGTCACCAAAAAAGACGAAAATAAGAAGTGCTGCCGAAGACACGAAGAAAACTGTGCTGTTAGTGGGGGCGTGAGCTGGTGGAGCTACGATGGAAAATAGTACAGCAGCTCCTCAAAAAATTAAAGTAAAACTGCCAGGTGGTCCAGCAATTCCACTTTGGACGCTGGAAAACCAAAAATGCCAACCTGAAAAGACAGAGCAAGCCCCAGGCTCACGGCAGCACTGTTTCTAAAGGCTGGATGTAAAGACCACCTGAGTGTCCCCTGATCACTGAGTGGGTAAAGAAATGGGGTACCTGTGTGTGCATTTATTTATTTACTTATTTATTCAGCTATGCACAAGAAGGAAACCTTGCTATTTGCAACAACACAGATGGGTCTTGAGGACATTATAAGTGAAATAAGTCAGACAAAAAAGGACAACTGCCATAGGAGCTCCTATATGAGAAATCAAAATTAAATGTAAAAATAATAACAAACCCAAACCAGTTACATATAAAAAGAATTACGTGCCATCGCCACATGGGTTTTACCCTAGTAACATAAGGCTGGCTTGATATCCAAAAAGCAACGGATGTAATAGCCCATAATAGAATCGAGGACAAAAACAACAATCATCTCAGTAGATTCAGATAAAGCATTTGACAAGCTCAACATCCATTTATGACTTAAAGTAAAAAACACCCAAAAAGCTAAGAATAGGAGGGAACTTCATGAATCTGATGAACACCGTCTATGAAGCACCCATATCTAACATCATTCTTCATGGCAAGACTGGGTGGTTTCCTCCCAATATCATGGGCCTGCTTTTGTCACTTCTATTCAGCAGTGTGTTAGAGATCCCAGCTGATGCAATAAGGGAGGGGGACAAAGAAAGAAAAAAGAAATTAAAGGCCTCTGGACTATGGGAGAAGATACCCTGTGTATTGATGTGCAGATTGCATAACGCTTCCCGCAGGAAGTCTCAAAAACGTGAGAACTAATAAACCGCTTTAGCAAGGCTGCAGGCTACAAGATCAATTTATAAAAATCAATTGAAATAGATTATATAGAAATATATGTAGAAATAAATTGTAGAAATATATATAGAAATAAATTATAGTACTTCTCGTACTATAAGTACTATAATTTAAGATTATTGAAATATCATACATTTATAAATATATGTTGCAGAAATAGTATTTCTATTTACTAGCAAAGAAAAACCTGGAAATGAAATAAAGAACAATCAATTCACAATATCGTAGAAAAGAATAAAATATAAAGAGTAGATTTAACAAATAATACACAAAACATGTACCTCAAAAACCACAGAACACTGCCAAGAAAAATTAAGGGAGATCTAGATAAATGGAGAGAAATTCCATGTTCATGAACTGAAAGATCCAATATTAACAAGTTAGCACTTTTTAATAGTTGATCTTTAAATTGAAATGAATCCTTACCCAAATCCCCACAGGCATTTTTGTAGAGACTGACAAGCAGACTCTAAAATTTACAGGAAAAACCAAGGACCTAGAATAGCCAAAAGAAATCTGACAACAACAACAGAAAAGAACAAATCTGAAGGCCTCATACCTACTAAATTTCAAAACTTGCTAGAGCCCCGGGAGTTAAGCCAGTGTGGACCTGGTGCAAAGGTAGGTACACAGAGCAATGGAGTGGACTGGAGAGCGCAGGCATACATCACTCTACGTCTGGGTACTCAGTCAGCGCTCAACAAAGAGGACCAAGGACCCTTGGAACGGGGAAGGGGAGTCTCTCCAATAATTGGTGTTGTAGGAACCAAATACCCTGATACACAATGATGAACTTGAGTCCTCACCCCACACTGTACATACAAATCACCCCAAAATGGATTATAACCCTCAGTCTCAGAGCTAAGTGAGAGCACTTGCAGGAGAAGTCACAGGAGAAACTCTTCAAGATCTCGGGTGGGTGAGGAGCTCTTTAGGACCACAAAACACGAGCCAAAACAGAAAAAAACTGATAAATTGGATTTCGGCAAAATTAAAAACTGCTATGCCCTGACAAAAAAGAGATAGAAAAGACAAAGGGAGCCACAGATAGGGAGATAATATTCACAAATCATACGTTTCATGAATGATTTCTGTCGAGAACATCTAAACAACTCCCAAAATTCTGTTTCCAGAAACCCTTTCTTGTGCCTCTGGCGCACAGGAGGCCCTCTCCGTCTGAACACTTCTGGCCGTCACTGTCCGCGGCGCTCATTTGATGCTCACTGACCACAGGGGTGAAATGGTTAAAAAAGAAAAGAAAATAAGGCAAACACTGGGTTGCAAGTTCTCTGAATCTCGGGTATCTCGACTGCAGACAACAATGCCTGCTCTGTCTACCCCATGGTTTTGCGTGAGGCTCAAATACCATGACCTGCACAGGACAGCTGTGTCATCTGCCGGTAATTCACAAGTACAAGGTTTCCTCTCCTTCACCACCGTCACCACCGCCACTATCATCACCACCACAACTGCCTCCATAATCATCACCGTCACCACTGCCACCACCACCACCACCATCACGACCATTGTCACTGCCACCACCACTGTTGTCACCAACATCATTGCAGGAGCAAGCACCACCACCTCCCTCACCCTCATCACAACAGAGAGTCCTTAGGACGTGGGCACTTGCATGACTCACTGAATTCCCTGGCTCCTTCCTGCCTTGCTGTGGAATGGAAATGTATTAGTGTCAGGCTTTTCCTTGAAGAAAGTGGTTATGTGTGGCAGCTGCCCTGAAACAAGGAGCGATGACCCCTCTGCCCCACAAGCCCTTGGCCAGGGCCCTGGGGAAAGGAGAATTCAGAATTAGCCAGCCAAGTTTCCATGCACATCACTGCAAGCCCCAGCAACCCCAATCAGCTGCTGAGCAGCAGACCGAAAATTCATGCCTGCCAACCTTGTCATTTATCAGAATTTCAGAGTTATTTATACTGCACAGGTCTGTGAGATGCAAGTCCCCAGTTTCCTGGGATGTCAGAGAAACCAGCACAATTTTCTTCTGGAAACTCCCAACCAAAGTGGGTGGTCATAAGAGTTCTAATCTCCTGCCCCACTGAATTCTCCCAATGTGATTGCACCCACCTAAATTAGTCTTGATTCACCTCTGAACCCCTCCCTTGGGGTACTGCTGTGTCAGGGCCAGGAATGTCAACCCCATCATTCTGTGTGCTTATGGGAACCCTTGAAGTCCTTGTCCCGGTCCCACCTGGTCCCGGAAGTCTGTTGACGTTTTCCCAGCCCACAATCACTGACAACAGCTTTCACTCATCAACATCACCAATCTTAGCTCTTGAGAAGAGTGACCCTCAGTCTAAGTGATCCTTGAGCATCCCGTGAGCTCCCTGAGCTGACGCTCCAGCAGTCTCCTGCGGGTTCCAAGCCCAGCTGGAGGTATCTTAGGTACACAGCAAACACCTACTGATAACAAGTGATAATAAAAAGGAAGGATGCTTGGAGAGGTCAGGGGAAATGAGTATCAGCACAATTTGCTAGCAGCGTATGGGGCCTTTCAGAAAGCAAAGGAGAAAACTTTCACCCTTTGGTATAAGTCCCATGTTTCAAAAATGAGAAACTAGACATCTTAAAAAATAGTCCTCAAGCTCTGGTTGCCCAATATGAGGCCCCAGATATCTCACCACTTTATGACTTTAGCAAGTTTACCCTTGAGGCAGGGTGGGATACCTTTAAAACACCCTGCCCACCCGGGCCGGCAACACCTGCCTTACTCCTCTTTAGTGTTCCTCAGTTTCCCCTCACTGAGTCTACTCGAGAACTCTTGGCTGCTCAGCCCTGGCTGCCATAGGCGCCTCCGGCTGGTGCCTTGTCCTCTGTACTCAGAGCAGCCCACGTCCCAGCTGGCTCATGAGCACTGAGGCATCCAGAGCTCCGCTGGCTTCTGCACAGCCAGGCCTGGCTTTGGGAACTGGCCCAGGTCCTCCCTTGTCTCTGCCCTCCGCCCACGCTCCAAGTCCTGTGCTCAGCCTGCCTCTCCCCTCATTCACTTTCTGTGGAACTGCACTGCCACCAGCACAGGTCGCAACACTTGCTCCTCTCAACGCTGTGTCTGAGGCCAGTAACAGAACTGTAGTATCTCTAGGTAGCTATTTCCTGAACACACATTATTGGCCAAGTACGCTTCCAAACACTTTACATGCATACACCCCTTCAAGCACCGCGACGACCTGAGGAGGCAGGACGGTGGGTACTAGCATTTTCCCTGGTGAGTCAGACAACTAACCCGAGGCCCCGCTTCTGGGAAGTGGCAGAGCCCAGATCCAGGCTGGGCGGGGGCTGCGTCCCAACTTCCCCGCTATTCTGCCTCCACAGAACACCCAGGACAGTGAAGAACACTCCCTTTCAACCCACCCCAACAGCCACTGCTTTCTTGGTGTCTCCTCGCCCTCAGTCCTTCATCTTCCCATTACTCAAAAATGGCTGGCCTGGTAAAGAAAACCTCAGATTTGGCATCACAATTTTTCTTCTGGCAGTAGATCTATTTGTTTTACCTCTCCCCAAACAAAAGTATATTTGTTCCCCTTTGTTACAATGACCAAGAAATGAATTACTTAGCAACTCAAGGGCCAGGCCAGGGACGAAGAGTCCATGCTACTGCCCATTCCCCACCCACAAGCAGCGGTTCCCATGGACGTTGGTGACAGACATAAGCCACAGGAGAAGGGAGAATGTGACCCAGTGGGTTGGGACCATTTGTTTACTGGGAATCAAGACTTGTGGAGGGAGAGCTAGCTCTCTCTCTCTCTCTCTCTCTCTCTCCATGCACAGGGTCCATAGAAGTAACGCCTACGTGAATGTGGTTGGTAGGGTAATCATACGGGTGTAATAATTTATAGTTTTAATTTGAACATGTCACCTAAAATGTCATATGGTGTGCTTGAGTGCGATATTGTTATGTTACAGAATTACATGCTTGTGATTTTGTAATAAAAGATTTTGTAATTACAAAGGGGCGTGACTTGTACGGGACCCTGTATGCATGCATACACACACACACACACACACACACACACACACACACACACACACACATCCCCCGCACCCAAGAAGCCCAGGACATACAAACTCATGTTAAAATGTTAATTTATTCATGCCACTCTACTAAAAACTTCCAGTACACCTGTCTCCCTGCATTGCCCGCTGCACCCCAGAACATTTAGCTCTGGCGAGTGTGGATCCCACACATTCCTATTACATTCCAATCTCAGTCCAACCACTTCACCTTTGCTTAGCAAGGCTTTTCGGCCTGGAGTTTTCCCCCTCTGCCCCCACCGCTGCTCACAGAAATCCATCCTCCAAGGCCAGCTCCAGCACGGCCCCCCATGGAGTCTTCAAACCCCTGGAAGCCTTAGGGAGAGCTCCCTCCCTGCCCTGTGTTCCCACCTCACGAAGCTGTGCTACAGAAGTCAGTGCTTAATTACACCCCAGCACACACTGTTCCACATGTGGAACGAGTCTGGGGGCAGACACCGTGCATCTTGTTCCTCGGATGTGCCACAGTGTCTGAAATGGGGCTGAGAACTCAGGAAAGGCGACAAACACTTAGCTGGCTGAAGGAAACTGGAGATGTCCCTGGGCTCTGCTCTACCTCAGACGCCAGTGTCAAAATGACACTTTACAGGCCAGAGTCATAGAAACTACCGACCCCACTGAGCCTCCCTTGCCCAGACGGCACCGTGAGCCTCAAGGGGCTTGGCTCACAGCTTGTCCACCTGGGCGCCGTTCTGAGCACCCACAGAATGACTGGTTAAATCTGTCCACATTATCCAGCACCCCTACCTCCAGATCTGAAAGCTGTCAAAACCTGAAGAGGAGGTAAATGTGTCACAGCACCAGCGCGGGGGTCCAGGGACCTATAATTTCTCCATTTCCTAAAAGGCCTTCAGTGCCCTAGTCTCTCCCACAGGAACTTTCTGAAATGCTCTCCACTCAGTGAGGCCTAGTCCTCTAATTATTTCTCCCCAGACAAATAAACACTCTAAGGAAAACTGAAAAGCACCATTTTCCTCCCCTCCATTATAAGCACAAAGGCTCAATTTCTGTTTCTTTCCTTTATCCTGCTTTACAGAAGGCACATGGTATTTTCTTCCCTTTGATTCTGAAGAAAGAATTGCCGATCCCTATAAACCTGGGGATATCGGAACATGATCTTTGTGCACTTGTTATTTCCAATAACTAATACCTGAAGGATGAATTCTCAGGTTGCAGGGATTTATCATAAAATCAGAGCTGCAAGAGAATGGTCTGGTGATTCTCTAGACGTTCAAGCACATCCCCGTGCTGGGTGAGACACACGTTTTCACAGTGTGGTCTGCTCTCCATGATAATCCCCGGGCAACTGAAAGCCAAGCTGCTTAGCAACACAAGCTGGAGGATCAGCTCTGCTCGTGTGTCTCTATTAAAGAGCGGCTCTTACCTGGTGGTAAGCTCAGGTCTGAGCTGGAGGCATTGTGGGCAGTCAGCTGCCAGGGAGAGACCAGCCACATGGGCTTGGGGTGAGGGCAGCCCAGGACGAAGGGTTTAATAAAGACAGGCAGTGGGAAGGGAGTGGGTGGCGGGCTGTTGAGAAGTTACAGGAGAAATTCGAATAGGCTACAATTCCAGAGAGGACCACTCCAGGGAGCCTGGAGAACTTCCTTGCACTTAACTTCTAACTGCTCTGCCTGCCTCTCTGGACTCCACAGTCCTTGAGGGTACAAGGGGACTTGGCTTTAGAAAGGACTCGTAGTCAGTCAGCAGCTCAACCAGTACAAAGAATTCTGGGGGCTCCCATCCAGCTCTTTCCTACTGAATCACACTAAACACAACAGGAAAGAGAACAGGGGTTTGTGAAACCATTATTTGACAGATTTTTATGGAACTCAAGCTTTCCCAGATGCCGTGAAGAAGAAAACAAAACTACTGGATCAGAGAGCGCGTAGTGACTTTAGACCTAGGATACCCGGGCTGGAGGGCAGACCACTGCCGACTGGCTCTGGGGTCATGAAAAAGTACGTCCCAGGCCTCGCCTCTAGAGGGGGGATAATAGTACTTGTCCTGCTCACCACTGAGTTCTCGTGAAGAACAATGAGGAAACGGCTGTCTGGAGAAAGCTGTGGAGCTGTAGCATCAACACTATGACACATCAAGGTGTTTTTAAGAAGAAGCTGAACCAGATGGAGAGAAAGACCAATGCATGGAGCAATGTGAAATCGCCAAGGGGTGCATGGCAGGGGTGCTGCGGGAAAAGGGGATCGAGAGACTGGACTCTCGTCCCTTGTTCCCCCTTCTGTCTGGTCCACGAGCCTTGTGCCTGCAGGCTGGGCAGTGGAAAGCATGGGAAAGCCAATCACATTAGTCCAGAGAGGTAATGGGGATAGAAGCTCCTTTGTCGGAGGTTTAATCTGGTCTGTGTCCCGAACCAGTTCTATGGATTTTAGTTATCCAGGCTGCAGCGGTCCCCCAGAGTCAGAGACAACCTCAAACTGATGTCAGCAGACACTCTGCCATCTCCACCCCAGATCTTTCAACTTGACCTCCCAAAGGAACACCGGATCATCAGCGAGCAAGAATGCCCCCACGTAGGAAAGGTTTGATTTTGAGCCCTCAGAGCACCTGCCCACCTGTAATCTCATCTAAACCTTAGTTCATTATCCTTAGATAAGGCTCATATGGATAAGTAGTATTTATAATTATAATCCTATGCCAACTACCAAAATACCAAATATCAAAAATAGTCTAGAAATCAGTTAACCACCTCCATTTACCACGCATCCAAATCAATTCAGTCCGAGGCAGTAAGTGGGTCCTGAGCCTTTTCTGTGAGCCAGCAGGGACCACTGCCGGAGGAGACACCAAAACCGAGACGGCGCTGGGGCGGCGGCCCCGTGGCATCACACAGCCCCAGCCTTGCGTGGAATAGCGCGTGTGGTCATGGCGACGTTCGACCAGCACACAGGGTGATCCCATGGAGCTGCTCATGGCAAAGTTGGTGGGCCAGAGGCTCTGGCCACTGGGACCACCCTGTCAGCTCACCCTGGCACCACTCCTTACTAGCTGGCTAACCTTGGACAGGCGACCCAACCAACTGTGACTGAGTTTCTCAATCTGGGGAAAAAAGAGACAATAATAGCAAAAATCTCCCTGGCCTGTGGTGAGGAACAAACAAGCTATTACATGCAACACTTATAAACCAGTGCCAGGCACACAGCAAGCACTCAATTTAGGTCAACTATTGTGTTTCTCCCTCCTTTTCTTTTAAGAGGGCCTTGTTCACTCCGTTTATGCAATTGTACCTTATTCCTCTTTATTTTCTGTCATCCTGGGATGCAATTTCTCTCAGAGGCTGTGGGAATTTCAGCAGCTGCCATGCCATATACATGTTCCCTGGGTGCCAGTCTCCTCTTCGCAAACGCCTCGGGAGTTTCACTGCGGGCTTTGCCCTGGAAAAGACCCACCACCCTCCCTGACACCTGTATTTGGGCCCATGTTCGTCAATCTCCTTTGGTTCACTAGAGACCTCTGCCCAATTAATTGATTCCTATTTTGTGACAATACTTTTAGGTGAAGTTTTCAGGGCAGGGCCACTTGTGTCTCACAGAGCATGCAGCCCCTCACTTCATCGGCCGTCTCACCTCAGCAGGGATGAGCTGAGGGCCCCGCTGCCTGTTGGAAATGCCTGAACTACAGGCATGTGCCTGGGGGGAGGGGGAGAGTGGAGAGAGTGGGGGGGGATGGGCAATGGGGGAGACACCAATTGGCTGGTTTTTTAAAAATCAGTTTTATTGAGGCATAATTCACATACTGTAAATTCCTCCATTAACGCGTACGATTCCATGGTTTTTAGTGTATTCACACATACACACAAACATCACCACAGTCCATTTTAGAAACTGCCACCACCGCAGAAAGAAATCTCTTATCCTTTAGCTGTCATCCCCCTAACCCTCCAATTCCCCACCCCCAGCCCGAGGCCACCACTAACCTATTCTCGGTCACTACGGAGCTCCCTATTCTGGACATTTCATATGGAAGGAAATCACGCAGCACGTGGTCCTTTGTGACTGGCTTCACTTGCTTAGACAATACAGCCAGGGCCCATTGATGCTGTGTGCGTCACCAGAACGTCACTCCTTTTCATGGCTCACCAATATTCCCTTGCACAGATATTCTACCTTTTATGTGTGCAGCAGCTGGTGGACTTCTGGGTTGTCTCTGCGTTTTGGCTACCACAAAAATTGCTGCTGTGGACATCCATGTGCAAGTTTCTGTGTGAACACACGTCTTCACTTCTCTTAAATGTAAACCTAGGGGTAGAACTGCTGGGTCATGTGGTAATTCTACATGTAGTCCTTGGAGGAACTGCCAGACTGTTTTCCAAACAGCTGCACCGTGATGCATTCCCACATTTGGTAAATTATTGGATGCACAAATTAGAAAACCTAAAGCTGAGGCCTTAGTGTGCACTCCTTCATCTTCTCAAGCTGACATCACTTTACTTTCCTCCATGCGACCTTGGGAACAGAGCTTTTCTCTTGTCAAAGGGAAATTTGATTGGGAGGTTGTTCAGACCCTGCTCGGACACTGAAGAGTAAAGCTGTGTCCTTACCTCTCAGTGGGGGTCCTGGTTCTTGCCCTACTGACCCTGGGGCTGCAGAGAATCAACAAGGGTGTGTCTGCACCAGTTGGGCACATCACGCACTCACGTGGAAACAAAGCCCAAGGTCAGATGCCTGGCCCAAGGTCACTAGCCAATTAATTAGCGAGGCCAGGAAGAGGGCAGCCAGTGCTTGTGTCCCCAGCGTCTGCCACTGTACCCAGGCTCTTTGCTTTGCCCACGCATCTCCCTCCACACCTACTGGACACCGGTGCCAGCGCCTGCCTGAACAGCGAAGACATCACACATTTGTTGACCTCTTCAGAGAGGTCCTAACATTTTCTTCCTCCTTCTCTCACTTGTCCAAACAAACCCCACGCATGTGGTGACCCATGTCCCTAGGTGGTTTGCTGTGCTTTTCTCCAGCCCCCAACTGACAGCCACAGAAGGCCTAGATTTTTAAAAGAAAAGGCGATTCCTAACAACAAGCTGAGTGCTCTTGGGCTGCCTTCCTCAGCTTTTCCAGGGCCTTTGCCTCCTGGTTGCCTTCCTCACCCCAGGTTTCCTCATTGTTCCCCAAAGCATGAGCCACACAGCACTGAGCAGCCCACAGGGCTGGCTCACCATAGGAAGCAGAGGTACAGGAGGAGAGGCACAGGCTCTCTCCCAAATCCAGGCCAAAACAAGGCTTAAGCACACACTTCAGTGGAATAAATCCAGTGAGATGGGGGTGGGGGGCAGCAGAAAAGAAACACCTTGACGTCCGCTGGCTTTCCTGTGGTCTCCCTCACCAAGCTATTCGGAGGCCACGTGCTTTGGAAAGGAAGAGGAGCTCCGGGGCCAAGCTGCTGCTGGAGGAGCCAGCTCAGCCTGCCCACACCTGGTCTTCTAAACTGAACTGAACTGATGCCTGTCTGCCTTCACTGTCCTGACAGGTTGTCTGTGCTACATCATCCGGTGAGCCCAAGTCACCGTCTCTTTTCCATCCACCTCTCCTCATCTTCCCACCCTTGAGGCCCTCTTGTTTTCAAATAAACTGAAGTGAAAGCAGCTGTTTCCGTACCACAACCTTGAGTTACATAAACCTTCCTACCGAGCCAAGATGGGCTGGCTTCTGGCCGAACTTGTTCTGACCCATTCTGTAGGTGACACACTCTCAATCCCAGCTGTGACACCCTGGCCGCTGCCATATCCTGCCAGCTCTTCCTGGTGAGCACCTCTAGGCCCCTGGAGTGGTTATGTTTCCTCTCCCTGCACCCTCAGTCAGGCCCACGTTCCTAATCCACAGAAGCTTTCCCCGTGGCTGCAGCCCACACAACCCCCTCTTGCACACTGTCGGTACCTCCCCCATTTTCATCTGCCTGTGACATCTCTCAGAGAGCTACCGCTTTATATTCTTTTTATCATAGACACTATATAAGATTATTAAAGAACATCTGTGAAATTAAACAGGTATGGATGGACAATCATTCAAAATTCCACCATCCAAACACAGCACTTTGTATTTTGAGTAATTTCCTCTCATGTATGTATGTGTGTGTGTGTGTGTGTGCCTGTGTGTACGCACATGTATGTATGTGTTCCTTTCCACCACAGATCTTGCCTTGCTTACCTTTTCAGTCCTGCCTCTCCCATATTTGTATTTACAAAGCAAGCACCTTGAAGACATGGACTGTTTGACAAGAAAGGGGGACTACACTTGGGCACTAAAAGGAGCCCTGAGACACTGGACCTCTATGGTATTCCCCACAACAGAGTCCGCCCTCTGGGCTTCTACAAAGCAATAGGCTCTGTCTGAGGACACGCCCTCCTCCCCTCCTCTCCCGTCCTTCCTTCCTCTCTCCCTCTCTCCCTCCCTCCCGCCCCACTGCCCCCTTGCCACCTCTGCCCCCTAACAGGCTCCTGTATGCCTCAGCCCTAGTCTTCCCAAGCCCACCACAGAGGACTCAAGCCAGCAATAAATCTGGCCCATGAAAAAGATTTCCTATATGTGCCTTTAGTTTCCAGCTGGTGGACAGATTGGTTTACTATACACAACCATGAAAACTTCAGGGACTTGGACTGAATTGGAATCAGCTGGTTTTAAAGGAACTCTAGAGACCTAAAAATGATTTAAACGGTGATTTTCTCTCTTCCCATTGCATGGTCTTTAGCGCTACGTGGTCTTGCATGGTAGCCATCTAAGTGTGCCTGCATGCACAACCCTTAATACCAGCAGCCGCTCTACCTCAACTGCTCAACAAGTCCCGGGCTCCTCGACCCTGGGCCTGTGCTCCTCCGCCATCCTTGCAAAGTGTTAACTGAACAGTAGAGACTTAATCTCAAATGTGTATTGTTGACAATACTGCTTTGTATGATGATCAAGAACTAAACTAAAAATAAGTAACTGAGTTACAATTTTGAAAAATGTTAGAGTGAAGCACTTGTAGAGACTAGATGTTAAGAGATAAAGCTGAAGCCCACCTTACAAACTCTCCACTCAGGGTGGGGAAGGAAATGCACTACCTACACCCCTTCCACAGCTGCCATATGAGATCCCACCTGCAGGAGCAAGTAAACACCACAGCGGGGCTCTACTGTGGAGACACACTCTTTTACAACTACAGCCTAGAGAGATCAGAGCACCTACGATTCTATATTTGGCTAAGACAGACTCAATGGGAGAGGAAGTGAAAATCCCCAAGTAAAACATTACTGCGGACTTACCTTTGTTAAGTAATAAATTTCCCCAGCGTAAGCAGAAGAAAACTATTGCTCTCTCCTGCCATAAGAACGCTACACACTAGACAACTTTAAAGGGAAAAATGAGCAGTGACAGAAAAGACCAGCCCAAAACCCACCAGATACCAGGCTGGTCCTCCTCTGGGTCTACGGAGTTTCTCCTGAACACGGCCATCTCTCACAGGAGCCCCAGAACCATCCTCAGCTCTCCAAGTTCTGCCATCTTTTCGCAGGTCAGTGGTAAATTAAGACAAGTTCAGAAAACTGACCTAATTTTTCTGGCTGGCGACATTACTGTTCTGAGAGATAGGGTGTAGGCAGATGCTATGAAGGGACATGCCCTTCTAAGTTTCTTTAGTCCTCTAGCTCTCTGGCCCTTCCCCCGAGACCAAGGACATGCAGAGCTGAGTCGCACGGAAACAAGGCCATGACATGGCCCCATCAGCACCACCTTCTGCTGAGCTAACTGGCAAACGGGGAAAAGATTGTGTGACTTTGGGAAAAACTTTGGGGAGACTTGAAAATCTGCATCCATCTCTAGGAGGCTCCAGCACCCTTCATTTGTCCTTTGCCCATTCTACAGGTGGGAAGTGCTTGCTCCTAGAAAGGCCCCCAGGGGACCTGGCTCTCTAATAGCGAAGGGCTGAGTTCTTCAGGGTTCACTGGTGCTTTAGTGAATTCTAAAATACTCATACCAAACAGCCAATTCCCAACTTTATTAATATTTAAAGCCTTTCTTCTTGCAAATTCATGCCATGGATCTTAAAGATGTGCTTGGAGGCTAACAACAGATGTGATGGGTAAACACTTTTAAAAATCTATTTATTCCTAAAATTAGGTCTTTGGGCTGAAAGAAAGGCATGCCCTACTCTTCTATTGTGTTACATTATGTTGCATAAAACTTCAAGTATAGGGAAAGTCCAAAATCCCTGTAGTCTAAAACACACTATAGTAAATCCTTGGAAAAGGACACGCCCCGCCCGCCCCCCTCCCCCAGTGGCTGACAATGAGGGAAAATAGAAATTTGAGGAAGGATGATCAAGAAACGATTCTCTATCGGGTCTGCATGTGTAACCCCCAAGCTGGGCGCTCCTGGAAAGCTATGCATGGTATTCACTCCTTGCTGTGTATGCCCAGCCAATGAAAGCAACACGTGATTAACTTGCCATCCACAAAAGACCCTACAGACTCTTAAAAAATTCCTACTGTGATTATGGCTCATTGACTTGAACATGGAAACAGGAATAATATCTACTTTTCAGAGCCATGTACCCTCCTCCTCCCAGTTAATACTAAAACCAGAACTTTGGAGAGTGGGTCACTCAGCCAAGCAGCCTCACTTTACAAACAAGGAAGCCAAGGTCAGAGAGATGAGGGGGCCTGCCCAAGGTCACATCACTAGCACTGGCAGAAGCAGAACTCCTGCTCTCAGTGTTGGTTCCACGTATTTAGTGAATTGTGTTCTCTTTTTGAGAAGCGTCATTCAGAGATGCTACAGTAGGATGAGGAAAACGGTTCTAGATGAAGAATGGTTCAAGGCCCTTGAATGGCTTAGCTTGAGGGGCATACAAAAGCTGTAAGAGAAAACAAAGGCTGCTTTTTAGTCTCTGAAGGGCTATCAACACGGACAATGAAGACATAGGTTTACTCCACAGAGCTCCCGGGAATTGCCCACAGCCTGCGAGAGTGGAAGCTACAAGCAAGCAGGGTTTGGATCAACCTCCAGGAGAAATTTCTAATAAGAAGTGCATCCCCCAAGGCATGGGCTGCATGTTGTCCTGCATGCTGCAGACTCTTCATGCATATGCCTGGTGTGAACAGGGAGAGAACGCTGGTACCCAGAGGCTTGATTCTCAACTGCATGAAATAATATACAGGGAATCCTCTTTAGGGTGGGAGTTTGAACCAGACCAGCAGATCTTATACATGGTTGATGGTTGGAATCTCTGGGACGCTTTCATATACAGCTGATGGAACCCACAGGTGGAAACTGGGCTGCAAACAGACACTACACACACACACACACACACACACACTGATTTCAATGATTCTCTTGTTAGGGAACCAATGAAGCGGATTAATGCTGCTCATACATTTTAACCACGATCCACAGTATGGAAAGCATTTTTGCACAGCAACTCAGGATACACACACATTTACACAACTGACACATGCTTCATGACACAACAGCTGCCCTACTGCACGATGCACTGTGATAGTTTCTATTTTATTTTGTACGTAGTTTTTAAAAGTCGGTTGAGACTCATTAAATTCATTTCACAACCAATTAATTGGAGTACTTTGAAAAATACTGAACTACACAACCTCCAAGGACCCAAGAGATGGAAAGTAAAGTTGAAAAAAAGAGAGCGTGCCCAGAAGGGAAAATAAAAGGAACCGTGGGGTTAGGTTCTATTGGCATTTTGCACACATGTGGTTGGGTTGTTTAAGGCACAGTTGAGAAGGGACCAAGTCGAAGTGGGCGCTCATGCAAAAAGGCATTCAAAGAGGTGCTTGCTGTATTTAAAGACGTTACAGGTAGGCTGGCAGTTACTGAATCCTTTAGAAGCAAAACATCCAAACAAACCTCCATGCACGTGGGTGATCTTCCCTTGGAGAGCTTTGGAGAGGCAGCAAAGATCAGATTAATCTATGCAGTTAATTATGGTAGCGATTGAAAGCGTGTTTTCTTCCTTTGCATCTGCCTTATTACTTGAAAATGGTTGTTAATTAAAAAAATAGCAAAACTTTGCTCAGAGCCCAATGAGCCCCATCATCCTATGGTGAAGGTAGCCACTGTGGCCCTGGCATGGTGCAAGGGCTTGGGGGCTGGTGGATGACCTTCCTTGTGAAGGTAAGCTCTTCAAGGTCAGCTGAGGATATGCATATGTCTCCAGCCTCTCAGAGAAAGAAGGAAGTGGCATGCCTCTCCCACCTATTTCTGCTTTTTTGTCCACCTGATAATTCAGGTCCTCCTTAGCTGATACCTGGATGACGAAAAGGTAATATAGGGAAAGCCCAGAACAGTGCCTCTCACATTTTAATGCGCATGTGCATCACCTGGACCTTATTAATATGCAGATTCTGAGTAGGTCTAGGGTCTGAGAATCTGCATTTCCAATGTGGTCCTGGGTGATGCCCATGTTATTAGACTTGGGAGCCGGGTATACTGGGATTTGAATACCTACTCTGCCATTTTCTATTTGCAAAACCTTTGGAAAGCACTTTTAATAACCTTTATTGGGGTGGGGGTAGGCATTTCTGTTTATAATGGTCACGTAAAAAAAGGCAAATTATTTCACAGTCCCCACCGTTTGGGGCAATGTTGGAAGCTCTCACCCATGCCCTCTCCTCCCCTTACAGTCCTCAGAGTGGGGCCTCCCTGCACTTCCCCACTCCTTCACTGGTCCTTCTTTCTAGCCAATTCAGTGCACACTGGCCTTTGCCCTTAACTTCCCCTCAAGTCTGCTCTGCCCAAGGGCACCAGGAACCAATGGGTGCTGCTGCGCAGTTCTCATGTGATCACTCTTGAACACCTGACATTGCTAACTACCCCTTTGTTCTGAAAAAGCTCTTTGGTTTGGGGACCAGCCCCCACCCTGCTCCTTTGGTCAATCCTTCCTCCGTCTGTCCATGCAACCGGGGCTTCCTCAGGCTCTGCCATTGGCTGGGCTTTCTGTCAGGTTCCTTCTACACACGCTTCCTTGACCACCGCAGCGTCAGGGTTCCCCAAACTGTTGACAATTCCCAAATCTGAATCTGCTGCCCAGAACACTCCTCCAAACTCCAGATCCAGAAAGCCACCAGCCCTCTGGATGCTATGTCCTTAAGACGTATACAACTCCTTATGTCCAAACAGAACTTGGCACTTCCTCTTGTGTTCTGTATTCTGTCCCAGGACCTGCCATCAGCCATCTTATTAGATATTTAAGGCACTACATATTTACCCTCAACCTTGCTGGTATCATTATTTTTCAAATCCCTATATGGATTTATAACCTCCCCAACAATCATGTAGTAAATTCCCTAATGCCCTCAGCGCACCTAGCATGATGCCTCATTCATAGTTGTAATTTAAGGCACCAATCGTTATTCCAGAAGCCAGAATGTGAATTACACTTTGCTACACATGCAGAGAAAACTGCATCCACTAACAAACAGGTCTTGGCACTGTTAATGGTTTCTACCCACAAAGGAAAGTACTAGGCTCCATTAAGTTTGTAGGTCACAAACATAAATCTCAGGAAATTCTGCACGAAAGAGAGAGAGGGGCAGGGTAGGGTGCGGGTATCCTGGCTTTTCTAGGATTTGAGGATTAGACGCTCAAATTATGGCAGGCTGGCGTTATCAGCAAAGCCCCGGAATTATCAAGGATGAGAGATACACAAGGTAATTTACTATAACTCATCTGTTTACACACCTGGCTCCTCTCCCTGACTACACATGAAACACCTGGGAGGCAGGGACAATGTCTACAGGTTATACCCCAGAATTCCAGACTGCGCTCAACATATCAGAGAGTCCAACAGAGCTGTGGTGGACAGACAGGGGGACAGAAAAACTGGTCTACTGGTGCTGACGTAGGTGTTTCAGCCCAAAAGCTGGGGCTGGAGAGATGAGGCCAGGCCTTAGGAACTTCAAGCAGCTTGCAAATGAGAATCACCTAATCCAAGGAACCCCAGAATCCAGGGCTCCACATGGTGTCTGACTGAGCTTCTCCTTACACCAAGTATTCATAAGCTGTCTTACTTCTCTCTAATCTGGAGATTAGAGAAGACATGTGTGATGAGAAAACTTGTCTAGCTCCCTCATTATGTGAAGTGGCTCCATATATTTCACCAATGTCCCCATATTACTGCTGTGTCCCCAGAGTGGCCTAGTGAGGTGTGGTCTTGAATGTCATCAGGATACTCTTACTGGGTCCTGGTGTGGCTGGTTGGTGGCCCCCACGAGGCTTCCAGACAGAAGACTACAAATGTGTATGTGGCCCCCTTCCAGATATCTGAGCGGAGGTAAGTCTATTTTGTCATTTCCACACCCTCCATCTCATGCCCTCTCTTCTCTTTAAAGCTTTTTCTTTGACATCCACTCTGTATTAGAAGCCTTCAAGTTCCGCCCAGCTGAACCAAGAATGAGGCCTGGCTGATTCAGTGCTCATTTCTGGTGAGATAAGCTTCCAAGGTGCATTTCAGAGGCCACTCCCTGCCACCTGCAAAGCCCATCGCTCACTGTCCCCAGGGGCGCTCCTGCCAGCCTCCTGAATTATCGCCACTGCCGAGAGCTGTCAGATGCCTTCCCTTGACAAAGGCTGGGGCAGTGAGCCCCACCCCTCTACAGTCAGAGCCCTGCACTATGTGGCAGAGTCTGGCCCACTTGACAGGTACCAACAGTCCCAAAGCAAAGGGCCCTTTCCACCAACTGAAGGTGGAGCAGGCCCAGAAGTATGGGAGGTCATGGCTGTCATTTCCTTCTTCCCTTTTTCCTCTTGCCTTCTGTATGCCTGGAACACACTCAGAGGGCAGTGACACTGCCCTGCAGCTGGGAGGCAAGAATTATAGGGCCTTCATCTTTCACTGACTAGCTGTGTGGCTTCAGGCAGGCCACTTATCCCTCATCTCCTCTATTACAGAGGATAACACCTTCCCTGCCTACCTTTCAGAGTGTTGGAAGGATCCAATCAAATTATGAAAGTACACTGGAAAATGCTGGCTTTTATTACTGGTACTTTTCTGATTGCTATGACCAATATGCCCCATGGGTAAGAAGCCACTTTGGGGAGGGAGAAAGCCCTGAAGCACACTCGCTCTCTGAACAACTCAACTGCTAAAAGTTTTGGGCCATACTGTCCCCGTCCAGGAAAAACTAAAAATTCTCCACTGTTCTCTAGTTTCTTCATCAACACCCCTGCCCATCGCCACGGTGACCACGGCACCACATCAGCAGCTGCAGTCCTTGAAGCCCGGTAACGTTAGCGGACTGGTCATCCTTTGGCCTGGAGAACTCCTAAACTCTCAGAAAATGGGCTGACAGAGATTGGCAATCCATCCTTCTGCCTCCAGGCAGGGCTTACAAAGAATATTCTTTAAAAGCAGCTTCTCATCTGGTCTCCAGGGTTTAGGGAAGCATCTGCAGCCCAGGGGCACGGCCTCCCTAGAAATGGAGAGTCACAGCTGCTTCAAGCCACATTTGGGATTTGTTGACCCATTATCCCAAGAGACTGCCCCGTTCTGCATGCATAACACAGCACTTCCGAATAAGCAAAGTGTGCACAATCTAGCACTGTTCAGGCAATGCCTCCTCCAGCGCCCATTTCCTCAGTGATTCGTTTTTTGAGGAATCGTGGGGAGGGCTGCGTAGTGGTGGGGCTAGGGAAGGTGTTTATAGGAAAAAGACACAGTTTTTTGTTTTAAATAACCCATATCTGCCTAATGTTGATTGACAGCATTTCCTCTCCATTTCACTCAGAGGAAATCTGTAAAGAAAACCCCTTTAGGCTGAAAACACCAGGGGTCAGTATTTCTTGGGATACTGAGGCAGGAAACCTAAACCACAGAGGTGAGCTGCTCAGGGCAATCCGCCCAGCTCTCCAACAATGAAAATATTCAGTCTGTGATCGGCATCACTTCTTGACCTATTTCCTACTCCTTATCTCCCACTCCTCTTCTGTATATCTGTGGGCTTCAACCAGCTCCCCTAAGCTCACATTCCCTCCCCCCACCATGGGCCTTCACGCCACATGGTTTGCTGCACTGCAGAATTCAGTCCTTGTCCCTTTCCAGCACCTCCAGGACTGCTCCCTGCCCAGGCCAGCAGCTGAAACCCCCAAGACCTGCCTGTGTTCTCCCCCACCCTTGAACCTTCTTTTCTACGGCTCCACTGCTGTCCCACTACTCCGCCAATACGTGGGAAAGGGAAGAGGACTGGAGCTAGTGTTCACTGAGTACCTACTATGTGCAAGACACGTGCTAGGCTCTCCAACAGCACACACTATTTCATTTAATGCTCATAACTGCCTTACTGCAAAGGTACAGAAGTCGAGGCTCTGAGATGTTAAGAAACTTTCCCAAAGACACTGAGCTAGTAAGTGGGAGAATCAGAGTTTGAACCATGGCCTGCCCCTGTGGAAGTCTCCCAGTCTCCTTCCCATGGAACAGCTTGCAGCCAGTGCAGCATCAGAACAGAGGAAGCATGCCTGAGTTCAGGACTGCCTTGCCTCGGACGACAAATGCTTTTGGGGCAGGGTGGCTGTTTTGGCACTCTCTGGGTTCCTCCCCTCACCTGCTCCCACTCCCTGGTTACTCTGCACACAGCCCTTGGGACTCCAGACCAACGACTGCTTAATGGTCAGGCTCCATGTGCACGGTGACATTGTTCTTTTTTTAACAACAACTTAGCCGTGACATTCCTAGAATCATTAACTACAAATGGAACTTACAAGTGATTATTCTTAGGTGTTTCGTCTTGCTTTTTTTTTTTTAAGTACCTTATAGAGTGAGTTTAGGTGACCTGCTCACACATTCCTGGCCACTCCCCTGGGGGTGATTTTACTGGAAAGGGCCATGGACAGAAATGCTGCTCTGCTGCTTCTCCCTTGCACAGAAGCAGAAGTGTGATTCCGGTTCTATTTGAGGGAGAAGGCAGTAGACTGTTGCCATGACAACCCTAAGCAGCATGTGGAATGAGAGCCTAAAGAAGGTTTGGAAAAAATTGAGTTGTGGTTGGCCTCCTGTCTGTCCCACCTTGTCACGGGCAGTGGCTTGGAAAGCCTGCCGGAAGGAAAGAGACAGGTATGGTGACTTGGAGGGGACGTTCCAGGAATGAGTCCAACAAGCACTGCCTGAGTGATTCCTGGCTGGACGGCTGTCTGCAGACTTCGCTGTGGTATGTCAACCTAGTCAGGAAAAGTAAGCACCAAGTGTGTGCGTGTGCATGGGCGTGTGTGTGCACGAGAGAGAGACTGAATAGTTTAAAACACATTTTGTAGATTATTTACCTATGCTTTTCTTTGTGCTGGTTTTTTTTTTTTTGGCTTCATCTATTATTTTAACACTTTTTAAACTTTAGAGAATTCTCAGCTATGCACTTTAGAAACAATATGGTATCATTTCAGGAACAACCCTAACACCCAGCTATAGGCTGGCCACACGCGCAGAGTCTCCCTTGGTATGAAGTCATGAAGTCTGGATGGGGTAAATTACGACCTGCAGTGGTAGCAAGTTCACAGAACTATCAATATCCTCTCTAGTAAGAGTAGATGTGTGCACCCAGTTCTGTTTCCACTGCCCTGTGGATCTGGGCAAGCTCATAAACCAAGCTGAGCCTCAGTTTTCTGGGGACGATAATCTTTCATCTCATAATGGCATTCTGAGTATCAAATTAAAAAAAGGCTGTGAGAGCACCTTGTAAAACATAGTATCATCCACGAATGGAAGGAAGTGGTACTATTATCATCATAATATTAATGAGTGCAGGATTTAATGCAAAGAAGTTGCATTACTAATGGCAACATTATTTTAGCAAAACGGCTTGCTGTTTTTCTTCCCTAACCTTCTCCCCAGTTCAAAGACACAAGGAAAGACAGAAGCCTGCGTGACTGGCTGGCTTCAAGGTCAAAACTCAGTCATGCATCTTTACACGGCACAAAGAGTGGCCAATTGATTAGACACAGATATCGGGGTGCTAGGTAGAAAGCTGCCTGAACAGATGACTGCAGGGCTCCAAGGGGGGACACCACACAAATTGGCCGGCCGCCCAGCCTGCCCGCTCCCCTCTGTCCAGGGTTTTGCCACCTTGGAGGATAATCCTTCCCTCCCGGGGAAACCGGAGCAACGCTCTCTCGGAGAGGCCCTCCACTTTGCCCCAGGGGGACCTTATCAGCCTCACTCAGTGTCGTTCCAATCTGGCTGGTACTGAGAAACCTGCAGGCGTGAAAAGAGAAGTCAAACCAGTGCCCGAGGAGGAAGGGCTCCTGATAGGAGACATCCGGGCTGTGCCAATATACCCTCCAGACCCTCACTCCCCAGACGGGGTCCATGAGCAGCAGCAATGGCAAGACTGGGAACTGGGGAGAGGTGCAGCCCCTGCAGCCAGCCGCTGGCCCACTGAGTCCGAGCTGCACTGTAACACGGTGCCCAGGCTACTCCTGTGCAATAGAAGTTTCAGAAGCTCTGGTACCGGGGAGTTAGGGGGTGGGGTGTTTGGGGAATTTCTCCCACCCGCCTTGGTCCTGGTGGCCGTGCCTGCCTCCCGCACATTGGGCAAGGAGCAGACCACCACCCAGTGCATGCCTGTTTTCAGCACGAACCAACAGACGAGATGGGCCCCTTTACATGACAGCTTTCTCTTCCTCTCTACCCAGGACCACCTGTGACCTTGGCCTCCTTTGGCGCTGTGGGAAACGTGCCTTTCCAGTTCACTAGGCCTTTATCCAAAGAACGTGAGAGGCTGGAGTGGTCATTTCCAGTCACATTTCCTTAGTGTTCAGGAGCAGGCTGCACACAAGCCTTGGAGCCCACACCCTGCGCTCTTGCCCATCCCTGCCAGGCTGGGCGGTGCCCAGGCCACAGTGCCATCTTCCCACGACCAGGGCCTGGCTGCTCGTCAGCACTTGCTTCTTCCTAGTGCCGAGGAGTTCTTTCTCATCTGCCCATTTGTCTTCATCCTGTGACTGGGGAGCAGGCCCATATCGCCGATGCCAAGACTAGGAAACTGAAGGAGGCAGAGGGGAAATGGGGAGACAGCAAGGGCCACAGGACTCGATGTGATTCCTTCCTCCTCTGACATGGGACAGTCACGCTGACTCAGGGTTCTTGGTTTCTACCTTCACTCATCACCAGCCAGCCAGCCACCTGCTCTGGAAAATATCTCCCCAGTTTTCCTGCGCTTCCCTTATCTCCAAAACAGGGTAAGGATGGCCCTCCCCAGCTTACAGGTCTGTAGAGGCTGAAATGAAACAGGGTCAGAGGAACTGAAAACAGAGGGACATAAGAGACCACTTGGGACGAGTTTTATTTATTTAGATGCCAGGCGCTGTTCTCAGCACTTTATAAACAGGTACGACGAGGCTATGAAGTCGGCACCACTAGTGTGCATATGTTAGGATGAGGTCCAGAGACCCCGAAGTCTCAGCATTTGCATGCAGTCCCCCCAGAGGAAAGAGGTGGAGAGATGCCCTGACAGCAGGCTGAGCCCCAGGACTGTGCCCCACCTGGCCTGCTGCTCCTTCCCAGGACAAAACCCTCCCCAGAACACTCATGGCCGGGAGATCGGCTCTGGGGGGAGACAAAGTATGCAACAGGGTCAGCAACACCCTCAACCAGCTGCCTCTATGGCACGGAAAGACTCACTGGTGGGGACTTCAGGGCGGTGTGCTCCACCACGGTCACCTTTTGTCAGGGACCAATCCAGTCTAATCCCATTTTTTCCTAATTCCACAGGAGAGTTCCCCCAGGGGGAAAAAAAAAGGTGCTCTTAGCCTCTGAACCCAAACACAATCGGGTACATTCAAATGTTTCCTCAATATCCAGTTGCCTGCTGCTAATTCCTGAAAGTCGCTCAACAGGGGGCTGATTTATTTCTCCCTTTGCCAAGGACCAGTCCACTTAAAACTCTTTTACTCTCAGTCAGATGCTCTGTGACATTGAAAGCCTCATTTCTCTCCCAGGCTTTCTCCTCCATTACTGATCCAATCACTTGGATGATTTTAACCTCTGTCCTTTAGTAATGTAACCCCCCCCACGCCCCAGGCGTTCTGGCATCTGTACCACCCTTACACCTCCCCCTGCCTGGTTCCAGCTGACCAGGGGCACCACCCAGCATGACGGCTACAGGAGGCTGTGGGAGGGAGGCAGTCTGTGCCCCCTGCACTTCCCCAGGGCCTCTGCCAGGTTCTCTGGGACTGGGCTGACAAGCAGAAGCCCAGGGCAGCCCTCCCCTCATAGAGAAGGAAGACAGGCAGACACCCTGCAAAACACTTCCCCAGCCAAGGGCGGGCAGGACCCATTTCCAGAGAGGTTCTGAGAACGGAACAGGAGTTCCAGTCAGCTGGGCTGCACACTCAGCCAGGCATCTCGGAAGCTGCTGGAACAGTGACACGCACAGCTGCCACCTGACAGAGGGTGGGACACCAGCAACAGGTCATGGCTCTTGTTCTTGCTGCCTGGTGATCAGGGGACACGTGGAGGAGCACAGCACCCTGCCCTGGCAGAGACAGCTGCTCTCAACACAGCCCTGCAGAGGGTGAGATCAAAGGATGAGCCAAGGAGCACACGGGCCAGGCCCGTGTTCAGAATCCAACAAAAGATACTCAAAGAGAACGAAGGACATTCTTTGCCTTTCTCCCCATCCACGTTCAACCGCAGTGCTGTGCACAGTACCACAGGTAGAAAGGGCTCACCTTGGTATAACTGTGGGTGTTTGGGCTTTGTTTTTGTAAATGCCCAATTTTTAATCTTCAGAGTATCACAGAGCGCTTCTGCAGCTGGAGATCTGTAGGGATTTAATTAACTTAATTACTGTCAACTTCCTGCCTCCAGAAATCTGATCTCAGAACCTTGGCAGCATCCTGGCCCCTCGGTGCAGGCCCGTCAGAGCTGCCTCTGACTTGTGCCCTGTGAGTAACGCTGCACTTGCGGGCCCAGCGTGCGCATGCCCAGCACCCCAAGGGAGCAGGAGATGCACAACAGTCCAGGCGTACAAGACTCCTCGACTCACCCTTTGTGACCTTCCAACTGACTTTGGCCCCGCTAATCAGCAGGAGAATCCATACTAGACTGCAGCGTGCTACCAGATACACGTCATGCTCCATACCTGGGACACGGGCGGAGGGAACTGAGGTGCTTCACGGAAAGCAGCCCTCCCCCTGGCCCCCACCCCTGCATGCACAGACGTGTACGCACACACACACCACACCACACTGTGCACAAACGCAGCACTCCCCCAACTGAGCTGCTTGAACTAAAGACCTTCATGGAAACGATTTCCCACTGTGGGGATCACATCTCACCCAGTTCGCCACTCTGTGGTGATAAGAACAGAGCTGGGAGAGTAGTTCGGGTGATATGTGTGTTCATGGACTACAAGGGGCAAGTGTCAGTCCTCATGGGCCCTTCGCTACACAGCTGTATTTTCACCCCCCTGCGTCCCTCCTCCCTGCCTGTCTCCCTCTGTTTACGCGGCGGCAGCAGAGGCTTCAGCTGCGGCCCTGGCCAGCCCATCTGTCCCACAGGGAGGGCGCACAGGGCCCTGATGCAGGACCCAGTGCAAGTCCTGCTCCGCCCGACTTTTAAGAAAGCACATGGGGCTCTGACGTGCTGAAGCTGTGTTTCGCTAGACGGCAGGATGTTTTTAGCTGATTATTAAAGTCACAGTCTACTATGGCCCATCAACAACCAATCTGGCCCCAGTAAAATGGATTCCAATGCCCTTAGCACTAGTCTCCTAGCAATCAGCTCATCAATATACATAATGTTTAGAAGCTGGATATTGATTGTGGAATCTAATGGACTCATTATTCAGGGTTCAGCTTCACCTCCAGAATAACATTTTATTGGAGCTTCCCTCTCCTCTATCAGATTCCAAAACTGGGGGTGGGGATGTTGGAGAGCAACTGAAGAGGTTCTCGGAGCGTGGCCATAAATCGAGGATGCTCTTGACCTGGGGTTTTCCCCAGCCACTGGGAGTCTCGTGGAATATTGCCTGTCCCCCACATCACTGAATTAACAAGGAGCTGCTGTTGCCATAGGATACAGCAAGCACTAGTGGTGTGATTAACGCTGGTGGCCGCCAGGGATCCTGTGTGTCACCGTACCCTCGGAGGCGACTTGGAGTCCCGGCCGATGTCTGCACAATGGTCAGCAGAAGCCCCATGCTCTGCCCTCAAACTTGTCCTCCAGAGCCCAGCTCCTCAGCGTCCCCTGACCCGCCTCCTACCCAGGGCCCACCAATATACATTTACAGTACAGGGGCTGCCCCACCCCGGGGCTGTCAGGAGTCTGTCCCACAAAGGACTGTGGGAAAGGTGGGCTTCTGGGGCAGAAAGGAGAGGGGGTGTGTTATCCAGAAAAGTGTAGCTGGGGTGGGTGGTCCAACCACCCAGCAGGCCATGGGGAGACCTTTTCCACAAAGAGATTAGTTTGATTATCTTTCCTGCTGATGCTATATCCCTGAGCAGAGCCAGATGGTAAGCCCTGGCTTTTTCATAATCTTCACTGGACGTGGAACTAAGACATTTCCCTTCTTACCACAGAAAGGGACACCCAGAGCCTCCAGCAGTCCAATGAAGCCAGTGTCCTGGCTTCTCAACTCTCCTCTCATCGAGGCTCAATATAAAGGTACATTTTTTATATAAAGGTACGCTGTTTCATTTTTACATGTGAAATAATTTGGCGTCCTCAATTACATTTTCAATTCCAAAACTAGGGGGTGGGAGTGTTCAGTAACCTTATTTTCTTACCCTCTCCCCCACTGAGGTTTGCCCTAGACCAGTGCAAGAATTTTTAAAACATGCATTACCTGACTACCTAATCAGGGGCATGTTCCTCTTTTCCCTTAGGTTGTCAAATAAAAAAAAAATTGACAACAGCCAACACAATAGTCATCCAGTATGAATGAACCAAAATTATACCTCTTTGTCAGATCGGCAGAAAATATAATGTACTTTTGGTGTGCTACAGAATTTCAGGAATTACTTTATGTGTGCCATCAGACGAAATGGTCTGAAAATCGCTGCCCTAGACAGACACTGGGCCCACCCACACTGCGTTCGCTGCAGGCAAGGAATTTCTAGTTCTTTTGGTTTCAAAACTTCTAGGTTTAGACACAACTGACTTCTTTCTACAAAACTGTGATGTCTTTGCATTTTCAAGAGCTGAAAATCTGTGTGTGTGTGTGTGTGTGTGTGTGTGTGTGTTCTGTTTTGAGCAAGGTTTTGGCTCTTACATTTATTTGTTTGTAAAAGTGAGTGAGCCAAATAAAATGCCTCCCAGGCTACAACCTCTCCTACATAAACTCCCAAACAGAGGGGAGGGAGCTTGGGGATGTGGTGAGCCATCTCCCAGGTGAGAGGGCCTGGGCTCTTGAGAAATTAGAACATACCTGTGTTAAGTTTGCCTCTACCCTTTTTAGTCATTTTCTGGTCTTTGGGTCTAGGCTTCCCCAAGCATCTTGAAAGAGGGTACCAGATTTACAAAATAAAAATACAAGATGCCCAGTTAAATTTCAACTTCAAATAAACAATGTATTGTGTGCATGTGTGTGTGTGTGTGTGTGTGTGTCCCCGTTCCAGGAAATATTTGGGACACAGTTATTCTGAAAAGTTATGCAGAATTGATCTGAAATGCAAATGTAACTGGCATCCTGTATATTATCTGGCAACCTGAATCCTGCCAGCTCTTTGAACTTCACCTTCAGCTACAGTGGCCCAGTCCTCAGTCTCAACAGTGAGGCCATGCTGTTGATATAAAACTCTTCTCCATATTTGAGGAGAAGAGATGGAATGACATTAATAAAACAACTTTGTGTAAAGGCCACGTTATGCATCTATTATGGAGGGATAACCTCTGAACTAAGATGGCCCCAGAGGTTTTTACTCCAGGCTGGGCATCCTTGGAGGACCACTTATTCACTGGCTTCTTTCAATAAAGTCCCTCTAACTCCCTTCCAGTCACTCCCCTTGGGCTTTCAGACCACTGAAGACATGACTCTATTGCTAGTGACTTGCACTAAAAACACACTGAAATAGAATTATTTAGGCCAGCATTTCCTCAATTCAATTATACTCTTTGGAACTCTATTCCTGCAGAAGCCTCCTGGAGAAACAAAATCCTGGTTCTGGGGTTGAGTGAGCAGGACACTGCATGCTGTGTGTGAGCATCTAGCAAAGTCGCCGCGAACCTCAGCGCGTACAAGGTGGAGGAGTCTCGCGATAAGGAACCGCTTAGCTGCTCCTTCCAGGACTCTCCCAACTTGTTTGACCACACAGCCCACTGGCTTGCATTTCCCCACCTAAAATGTATTAACCTACAGAGAACACTTCAGATGAATGTTTCTCAAACACAACTAACACTGGAGTTATATTTCCTTCTACCCCCTAGTTTAGGTCTGGGGTTCTTCTGGGTTCTTCGGTAGTCTTCCCAGCCCTGCTCCTAGACCTGTTTGGTCATGGTCTTCTTTCAAGTTCTTACCCATGCTCCACCTGTTCTATGACCTCCTGACCACTCCAACCCCCAGTGACCACCTCCTTCTTTGTTTCTCTCACCTTTCATTCAGCAACTATTGCCAGTGCGCCATTCCCAGCATGCGTGTTCACACACCCTGTGGTCTCAGGACTTTAATCCAAATATTCTGATTAGATTCTGTCAGGTGCCGAGACAGGCTGCCCCCAAATATCTCACAACGGCATACTGATCACTTTGAATTAAAGTTACTTGGCCAGTAGAAGGTGCCAGAAGGATACCTGAATCCCTGCCCCCCTAACAACACCCCTGCTCTGCCTCCTTGAATGTACAAAGGAAATCTACCATGTGAAAGGTGTCCTCCTCACACCTAGAAAATGCCCCTTATCACTAGAGTTAACTCAGAACTGAAAAGTCTGTACAAATTTTTCTGCCTCTTTTTTAACTTACGACTTTGTTTAGACTCCTCGTTAAGGAATACTCTAACCTTGATTAGTTTTTTTTTCTAATAAGCATTAATCTTCTTTGTCTTATCAATTTCTCAAGACTTTATTGTTTCCTTGTCTAAGAAGTATAAAAATGTACCTGATTAGTTAATTCCTTTGAGTTTTGTTTTATGATCTGAGCATCATAGTGTGATCCTCCCATGAACAGGTATTAAATTGTTTTTTCTCCTATTAGTCCAGTCTTGTGTCAATTTTATTATTTTGTTATTGGTCCAGCTGTAAGAACCGAAGAAGAGTAGAGAGGAGGAATTCTCCCCCTCCCCAACAATGTTTTGCTATTGTTTTCTGATCCCTTCATTTCTATACATTTTGGCTCTTCAACCAGGCTTGAAGCTACTTGGAGGCTTGACCATAGCCACACAGTGCAAGATGGACCACGCATCCAGCACGCCTTCGGTGAACGTTGGTGGTAGAATCCCGTGTACTCATGCACCCATGTTCCACCTGTTGCAGGTTTCAGAAATGATGGTTTCTCAGAAGGAGCCATGCGCTGGCTTTGCTCACTCACCACAGAAGATAAAACACTAATCTCAGAGCCGTCTTCTTAGCTGGGCACTGTGTGCCCTCAAGTTGGTTACTACGCCGCCAGCAGACACCCCAACTCTGGCCCAGACCAGTGGAGGTGGGCAAGACTTGAGAGGGCCAGAGAGTTTCATAAAGCTGAAATAACTTTCCATTCCATTTATAAGTCAAACTTCCCAGGGATTATGGGATCCACAGCCTAGAAATTCCAATGGTTTCAAGTCTTCTGTCCTGGGAAATACCACATCGCTACCCTAAGGCAAAGACGCTGTGTGCTCCTCTCAGACTCTGAAGTCACTGTCCTCTTAATGTGTCTACTTAATGTGCCTGGCTGGAGGTCAGCGCTTTACAGACATTTTCCTGTGTGCTCTGTCGCAAACAAGGCCCGAGCAATGCCTGTCCGTGGTCCTCGGGGAGCTCTCATCTTCTACCCCAAGGCACGGACTTAAAAAAAAATCTGGGCAATGACAGGGATGTCTGTAGAGTGTGTGATGGGAAATCGAAACACGCTGTGCAAATGAACTGTGTCCACACTTCATTGTCGCAGAAGCACATTTCTTCCCGTCTCGAGTCAATTACTTAAAAAAATCTTCAAACTCCACACTCAACATTTTAAATAAATAGCCTTGGTTTCCAAGGTGAAACAGACTGATCTGAACAATAAATAAGTGATAAAAATACCAGTAATACACCGATTTTTTTAAAGCAATTCTTTTCTAAAACGCATACAAGTCTTTGCATGAAGGCCCATGGCCAACTTCATTGGATTTAGTTCCTGAAGAAATTAAATGAAAAATATGTGAGCCGGCTCATGCATTTCTTGGGTGAAAACGCTGCCAGCTCTGAGAGTGGGTATTCGGGAAGGAAGACTTGACATTCTAAGCCACTAATGCCCTGACTGTCCCCATTTCAATCTCAAGCAATCAATTAGGAATACTCGACAAAGGCACTGTCAGTTTGTAGGCACAATTCGTAAGTAGTTTTGGACTTTGCAGCAATTTCTGTACCTCAGAAATCTCAGTGAGATGTCAGGTAAAATGGAATCCAGATATACTCATTGAGGTTTGATAGATCAAATCACTTCTCATCATTCAAGATTTGTTTCAGAGCCCTTTCAGACCATCCCAGCTGAAGTACCTCACCCACTCATGTGTAGACATGGGTCTCCATCACATTAATTTCCTGCTGTTGCCTTTCTCAAAGTCCTTATAGAACCTGTGCTGCCCGCCCCATTGATTAAATATTTATTGTCCATCCACTATCAGTAGAGAACAATCTAAAAGTTCTCCTTGCCGACCTGGCTCAAGGCTGTAACCCCACGTGTCTGGATCAGGGCCTGGCAGCATACATTTGTAAAAGAATTACATGAAAATTTTTTACAGTTTATTGTGGTAAATATATATTTCAGAAAATGTACCATTGTAAGTGCACAGTTCAGCGGTGTGAAGGGAGGCCCACTGTTGTGCGACTGTTCCCACCCTCTCCAGAACTGTTTAATCTTCCCAAAATGAAACTCTGAACTCATTAAACGCTAACTCCCCATTCCCTTGTCCGTCCATCCCTGGCAACCAGCACTCTGTGGTACTTTCTGTCTCTAGAAGTTTGACCGCTCCAGGACCTCACGTAAGTGGAATCATACAAGATCTGACCCTTTGTGCCTCGCTCATTTGACGTAGCACAATGTCCTCAAGGTTCCCCCCGTTATATCAGCGTTTTGTTCCTGTGTGAGGCTACAAAGAATTCCACTGTATGCCTACACTACACTCGTTAATTCATTCATCTATCAATGCACAGCTGAGACACTTCCACATTTTGGCTATCCTGAAAAATGCTGCTCTGAACACAGGTGGACAAATATTTGCTCTAGTCCCTGCTGTCAGTTCTTTGGGGTACACACCCAGTAGTTGAATTTCAGAATCTTGTGGCAATTCTATGTTTAATTTTTTGAGGCAGCACCTGCCTTACCATTTTCCACAGTGGCTGCACCATTGTATCTACCCATCAGCAGTGCACAAGGGCTCCAATTTCTCCACATCCTCACCAACACTTGTTCTTTTCTTTTCTTTTTGGCCATTTAGTTTTACTTGAAGCAACAGTTCCTGCTTCGGCCTGCTGTCGAGCCCGTCATGGATCTAATGAGTACAAACTTTGAGTATGATTCAGTTTACCACCCAACACCCAAGAGGTCAAGTACGGCTAATGGAAAAATAATTTCAGTTTTCAGGTCAGCCTGGACTAACAGCACAAGAATATTTCTGAATATTCAGAGTCACCTCACACTAGAAATATCAGTGAAAGAGAAGAGAACCAAGTGCTGGGTAGCGCTCTCCCACACGGGTGCCAGTCTCGGCTGCAAAGAGCCCCCGCCAACAGCAAGCGGGGTCTCCGGCAGGAGCTGCTCGGCAGCACTGACTACAGGCCCTGCCACTCCTGGAAGAGCATGAAAGGCCTTCGGGAAGCTGTGTGGTGTTGGTTATTAAGACTTGGAAGGAAGGAGGAGTGGAAATTATAGCCATCTGAATGCAATTGCCTGGCTGTATCTTTGCCCAACACTCTAAGAGCCTATAAACATCAGTGGAGGGGAAAAGGTTTAATTTCCAAAGACATAAAATTTTCAGAGCTATGTGAACTCTGAGAGAGTCAGGACATCTGAGAAAACTATTTCCTGAAACTCAAATCCAGGCTTGGGGAATGAGGCCACTGGCCAAGGCTCAGTCTTCTACTCAAACTGTTTACACAGGAGCCTTTCCTGCTGGATCTGGAGGCTGGAGAGAAAAAGGTGTGGCCTCGCTTGGCACCCAGCTGGGAAGGAATGTACATTTCCTAAGACAATAAATGAATGGATGACCAATCTAAGAAGATCGGGAGCTTTCTGGTTACAGAGGTGAGAGAACGTTGCCTTCTTGGCATTTTCCACCCTGGCTGCTGCCTTTTTCGTGGACTAGGCCTTAGTGTCCTCTGAATACCCGAGATGGCAGTCCTCCACAGAACCCCTGTAATGGTCAAGGCCTCGTGTCAGTTCAGGGCTGGGACGACCTTCTCCAGCCCTGCTGTGCAGCCGTCCCCAGGAGGTACTAACCTGACTAGAATAATTTTCGATTCCCTCTCTCTACACCCCAACCCACTGCTGTATCGCCCTCTTCCCGGTCTCCTGCGCTGTTCCCCTTCCAACAATAACAGCAGTAGGGGTAACAATGAAAGCACAGCGAGCTTCCTTTATTGTTTGACAGTTTACATAAGGCTCTCAACTGCATTAGTTTATTTGACCCCCAGCATAACTGATAAGAAGACCAAGGGGAAACCTGACTTACCGACAGTGTGAGAGCAGTATGTCGTACAACCAAGTCACCCGGTCCCCAAAACCCAGCCCTCTTTCAGTTAGTGGCTTCCTGGTCCTTAACTGTTACCCAAGCACATATGAATCTCAAAACCCAGACTCCCATCCTTTAGAACTGTTCCCAATTACCCACTGAGAGGAGAGATGGCGCTCAGTGGGTAGATCCTAATCACGCTAAAGCGCTAAATGATGGCAAATGAGTTCATATGTTTGTGGTTGTTTAAAAGTATGTCCACAGACTCTTTCATACTCCTCTACTCAAGAGATGGAGCATAATTCTCTCCCCTTCAACTGTGGGATGGCCATAGTGACTTGACACTAATGAATAAGCAAGCAGGAGTGACAATATGTGGTGTTTGAAACCAGGTCCTAAGAGCCACTGTCCGCTCTCTGACCGCTGCCTGTGAAGGAAGCCAGCCCCATGCCGTGAGGCCACTCAGGCAACAGCACAGACAGACTCACAGGGCAAGGACCTGAGGCCTCCTGCTGATGGCCAATAGATAGCCGTGTGGGAGTGTCGTTTTGGAAGGGGATCCTCCAGCCCCATCAAAGCCTTCAGGTGACTGCAGTGCCAGTTGGAAGAATCACTGCAACCTCATGCAAGTCCTTGAGCCAGAAGCAACAAGGTTATGCTTCTCTTGAATCCTGAGCCACAGAAACATGGATCTAATAAATGTTTACTGTGTAAAACAGCTAAGGTTGGGGGCAATTTGTTATGCAGCAATAAGTATCTAATATAGTTTTCTATCACTTAGGGGATATTCATACTTTAAGAAAGGTTACCTTTAAAAATCTTTTATTTTTATACCATCAATGTATGATTATTTTATTAAAATTTTAAAGAAAAATTGTTTAAATTACATTCTCATTCAGAGACAACTAATTTCACCATTTTAATGTATAGCTTTTCATGTTTTCTATTTGCATGTGTTTATTTTTCTTACAAAAATGAGCTCACATTACTTGGAATTTGCTTGTTGTCATTCGATAATACTGGATATTGTTTCAAGCCTTGAAAGAGAATATTACAAGATTTGAAATAACTGCATAGAATTTTATTGCATAAGCATTCCAAACTATATTCAACCAATCCTTTTTTAAGAAAAAGACTTAGGCTATGACAAATTGTCTCTCTCATCAATGAGGCCACAGTGGAGGACTGTCCACGCGCCTTTGGGTGCTTGCCCAGCTATGTCTTTAGTGCAAATTGACAGAAGTGGAGCTGCTGGGTAGGGAAAGATACATACTTCTTAAATGGTGGTCCTACATATTCCCACATTATATCAAAGGTGGGGCACATTTATACCCTCCTAGCGGTTTATCAGGGTGTCCTTCTCATCATACCCTGGTCAGCAGTGGCTGGTATTGAAAGCCGATTCTTAACTCAAAGAACTGAATCTCTAGTGCGAGGGATTTCTGAAAGACCAATAAAATAGGTATTTGGGTAGCTCAAGAACTGTTTCTCTTAAATCATGCACCACACTGCAACATTCCCTCCCTCCAAGTCTTTGCAAAACTGCCCTTGACCCCTGTTACTTCAGCCAGGCAGACCAAGGGAGGAGGCAGAGATCATCCCTGCCACACAAGTCACCAAATGCAGCTGTGGAAAATGTGGCACCATCTTCTGGTGCATGTCCAGACATCCAGCAGTTGTCATGGGCAAAAGTGCCTTTCTTCCCCGAAAGATCCTCAGGTGCATTATGGTCTGTAACACTAGCTACTCACTCATCCATCTGACCTATATAAGCTTTTCTCAGATTTTTAAAATAGAAATGTAAAATGAAAACCATCAAATGACTTGTCCCTGTTAGCACGGGCCAAGATGGGCAGCCTGACCAAAAAGAGGAGCTTGGACTCATCACACGGCCCTGAACAGCGGTCTCCAAGCCTTATCCTGAGGAAAACCAGTGTCCTAAAGAAGCCTGAAGTTATCACCTTTCATGGGATACAGTCTGCAAAATGCTGGCCAAGGTGATATGTACACATGCATGGATGGATGGACAGATATGTGGATAAATGGATAGATAGATGGATAATGCAGATATTAATGCCTATATTTCTACAAAACTAAAGAGTAAAAGTTCTCTAAATTATTTAAATGTTTAATACAATTTTAGCTCTTTCAAAGAATATATTATATTTAAAGATACCCCCAGTCCAGTTATTAATGGTCATTATTGTTTTTCATCTTTCACTTAAAAGCAGTACACGAAGCTCTGAATCACAAGTGGGTCCCCTCTGGCTACTACAAACACATGCATATTTATGTCAGGATTATTTACCAATTGTATGCGTTTTCTCTATAATCTGTCTGTTCAAGTAAAAGTAACTGTGTGCTTCACTACTTTGATAAGGGTATATTGACCCCAAATTGCCCCCTGTCTTATAAGGAAAATACGTACATTATGCTGTTTATACAAAAAGAGCCAATTTCTTGATTAAAATATGTAAGCCCAATATATAAAAAGCTGGGGAAGGGGAACACACACACACAAGCTGACAGGGAAACACAGCATTTAGGTCATCATATCGTCCTTGTAGGAGGACTGGGAGATGAGATTTCCAGGAGAGAGAAAGGAGCACAGAGGTCCTTGAGCTCCTTTTCAGCCAGGGTCCCTTAAAGCCCATGACTTTCCAGTTTCTGCCCTTAGAGCCTGTACAAACCATCTATAGGCAGGGTTGGGATGATGACACCATTTACCCACCTGTGAAAAGATACGTGTACCTTAGAGAGGTTAAGGGATTTGGAAGAGGTAACAGAGCCAGGTTGAAAATGAAGAGAACCAGAACCCAGATCTCCTTACCCCACAAGGGGCAACTTCAAGGTTATAAACACTGCTCAGTGGATGACCACCCTGGAGTAGGCACATCCAGGACAGAGTTCTGGGACTTTTATCAGAAGTGCCTTCTGCACCCGAGGCCTTCCTCGTGGACACATTCACACAGTGCGCCTCAGCTGCAGCCCACACACAGCTCCTCTGGAACCCCTGGCCCATGGCCCCTGCCCTTCCGTATTAGTGATTCCACCCTCTGTGGCCCCCCCCAGCACTCCTCTACCCCTGCCCCTGCACCGACCTCAACGTGCCCAGAGAGCTCCTGCTTTCCTAACGCACTGGGATGGGAACCATGCCTTCTTCCCTGATAGACCGCAAAGGCTCAGCAAAAGTTAACTCAGCTGAGATGGAAAAGCTGATACCATCTACCCTGCGTGCCTTAGGAGTGACTTCTACCAAATAATGAATAAACCATGATCACTTTGCATAAACTCAGAAAACCTTTTTTCCCCCTAACCAAATTAAAGAAGTAAAGAATGAATCAGACTTTTCCTGGTGGCCTACAGTTAGTCCTTTTAAAATCACCATGTGGCAATCTTGCCTTGGTTGGCTGCATCATGTGTCCCCACAGTCAGGGTCCAGCCCAGTGGCATCAGGGCACATAAGGACAGCCGGGCCTTCCCTCCCTGACTAATATAAGTGTTAATAGAAAGTCCCTCTTTTCTCACTGAAACTCCCCGAAGTCAGTATGCAGGGCGCCGACTCACTGTGGCTGGAGAGCTGCTGTTACTGCAGCTCCAGAGGAGCTTACCCGCAGCTTGTAGTGCTCATGAATGAAAAAAAGAAAACAGAACAGACATGAACTTGTGAAGAGGTGCCCAGCCTGCACCACTTACCCTGGGGGACAAACGTGTCTCCTCCCTCAGCCGGCCATCCTTCTCCACGTGCGTCCAAACCCTCACAACTGACGCCCTTGGTGAGCCCCTCTCTCTGCCACAGCTCCTAAGTTTACCCAGCTTGATGCCATTGGCGGGATCACTTTCAAGGTGATCATTTTTGTTCCTATTTTAGGGGGACGTGGAAGGGAACTACTGCAAGCCAGGCAATGCCAAGAGTGTTTCTTATACACTGTTTCAATTCTGTCTTCACATCAACTCTGAAACAGTCTGATGACCCCCCACTCCAGGGTGAGGGACACTGTGGCTCAGACACCCTGGGTACCTTGCAGACATCACCCTCCCCAGCCCCCTGAAGCCTGCCTTTCATCTTAGGGGATGCTTCAGTGTTAACTGCTACGCATTTGATCTATTTTCCCATCAACCTAAACGTATCCTATTAATTTTTATCACTATTAGACACTCAACTTCCTCTCTGGATATCTCTACCTGGCATGAATTCATTGCTCAGCAAACTATCGGTTCCCTTACTCTTCCTTTATCAAACAACCCGTCTCCTTCATCACCGTGAACGAGACAAGTTCCAGGCCTCCCCGCCGCCCCCCGCAGTTCTAGTTCTGAATGCTCGTGGGCTAAACTCAGGGCTCTAAAACAGATCCTCAAAAACTGGTATCACAATACCTCTCATCACCATTTATCAACATGTATGTATGGAACAGCTATTGTATGTCCCAGTCCTGCGTGACAGTGCCTATGGGCTGCACGGTGTCAGGAGGGGGTGGCCGCCCAGCCAGCGCACTCTTGAGTGCCCACTGTGTCTGGGCATAGTGCACAGACCCTCTCTGATCTGACATACACTTGTTTCCATTTTACAAATGAGCAGACTTAGCCTGTAAGTCCTTCAGCTGGAAGCAGGAGAGGCAGGATTATGGCCCTAGAGGCCCAGCCTGTGCAGTGGCCTCCTATCTGCTGCTGGGCGTGGAGCTAAGGGCCCTTGGGAGTATACAGAACAAACCAGCCCCAGGCTTGGAGCTCCGGCCTCGTTGGGAAACTTGGCTTTTCCACAGATGAAGAACCTACAACTTAAGTGGGGGCTTGCTGTGGGATCACTGAGTGTCCGAACAAGAGGGCCCCCTGAGGTGGGAGGAGCTGGGCACTCGGGAGGCCCTGAGCAGAAGGGCGTGAGTCAGGCTGTGGTGAGGGAGAGAGAAGCTGATCCCGATGTACAACCTCCCCCATGAGCTCCCTGCACACAGGCCCTACTGGGCAGTGGTCACTTCCAAGGGTCATTGCCTTCTATAGCCACGTCTCACAAGTTCTCTGCAGAAATGGGCCTTTGTTTTTTTTGCATGACACTACCCAGCTGAACACTCTCTAGGCGCCCCAAGCCTTCCCAGCTCTCCCTTCTCACCCTTCCCTACCCAAACTTTGCTGTGCATGTGGCCTTGAGGGTTCTGTGAGGGACACAAAGAGTCAGCCCAAATCTGGGGCCCTTTTCAACGCTTCTCTGAACAGCTGAATGAGGCTAATGGGAAAGTGGGCCGGAAGCCCAGGCTGACGTTCATGGTTGCTCCCTAAGCCACCTGGGAATGTTTCCCTTGAGAAGTCATCAGTCAATGCCAGGGACACAGCGTTGACCGTCACACATTTCTGCAACGAGTACAAGGATACACACCAAAGTTACACACCAAAGTGCGAGCTGTGAGAATAACCCACCTGCCATCTGTGTGCGTGGACAAATCCTATCACGCAGCCAATGTAGCTCAAGTACCTGCCACTCATTTCTATTTACACAGACACACACTTGAGTCGCTGGAAAAGCTTTCTGCTTAACTCTGGGTCACCTCAAGAGCATCCTTTCAAACCAGGTGGGCCCTCAAAGTACACCCGGGAGCACACAACCAAAGGGCCTCCATTTGCTTCACATGACACTGAACCGCCCCACCTTCCCACACTCACCTCCCATGCCAGCTTGCCTGACCTTGGCTTATGACAATGCATTTTTGCCTCTTCACTTTACACTGGACTGTCCGTGTTTCTACTTTTTTCCCATTTGCTCATTGTAAAAAATAAAAATAAATAAATATCTAGTGCAGCACTGTGCAGCACAGAAGAGAAATACAAAGGCTGTAATATGTTGTCTACTGAGTACATTGGTCTAAGTGAACGGGTGTGAGACACGAAAGGGCCCCCTGAGCAATGCATAGTGTGCCACAGGGGCTGAAAGAAAGTGGACACCTGTCTCTGGGGAGGTCAGCAGAGCCTGAGTGGAACTGGGATTCTGTTAGGCAGAGAAGGCAGAGGGGAAGGCCTTTTGGGCAACAGAGCTATCATTGAGCAAAGCACAGAGCTGGCAAGATACAGGATGTATCTGGGGACCTGCTTAGCCAGAGAGGGGGATTTCTGTAATGACAGACATGGCTAAAAATGGAGACCAGCGCTGACTGTGGAAGGCAGGCCCAATGTCAGCAGTTAGCCTTTATTGCCCAGGCAACAGGGGGATATCAAAGATTATTTGAGCCACCGTGCTGTTTTGGTGGAACAGTACCACTGTGTAGGAAGGACTGGAGGTGGGAGCAACTAGAAGCAGGAATGCTGCACAGGAGATGGGCTGGGGCACCTGGGCTCTGGCGGTTGCCATGGAAATGGAAAAACAGGAGCCAGCAGATGTAAAGGGCTTTTTTAAGGAAAAGGAAGACCAGGTGACTGCTGGGAACAACGGAGAGGAAGCAGTCCAAGATGATGGTGGTGTTCACAGTAGACCCATTATCCTTTTGGGTGCTTAGCATCTACACCCCTTTCTACTGGGGGGAGACCCCACCCCACCCTGTGCTTCTGGGTGAAAGCAGGGCCCATGCCTTCTAGAGAAGCTGAAGGAGCCAGACCTCCTTTCTGCCTCCCCCTGGCAGCCACTGTTCAGGTATGTGACCTACCTCCATCAATCAGACACTCCCACCTGGCACTTTGAAACGTGAAGGGTGACAAGGATATATAGAGACAATTTAGGATTCAATCCCAGAGAAGGCACCCAAAAGTGCTGGCCAGCCCCAGGGGTGCGATTGAGCCAGTGAGCTCTTGTGGTCCAGCTCGGGCTGAGCATCCTGAGGCCTGGCACAGCTTGGTGCTCCAACCACAGTCCAGGCCGGCGATTCTGTAGGTACCCAGCAGGCTCTGGACACACTCCTTTAGGCAGAATCACACAGGTAAAAATATCAGACCGACCCATGCTCTGTGCCCCTCCTCAAAGCCTTTGCCCCCAAACACCCAGTCCACACAGCCTCTTGCTCTGCTGAACCACTCTAGCACGTTTGAACACAGGCTCAGTGGGCACCTGACTGACGCTCACTTCTGTTTGCCCGTGTTCCAGGGACTAACTGGAATGCAAGCGCCATTAGGACACAGGATGATATTTCCTACGCCCGCCTGCTCCACCCCTTCCAGCAAAACCTGACCCATCCCCACACCCAGCACAGCACCTTGGGCAGAGCAGGCACTCTGTACACGCCTGTAGTGTGACCTGAATATGATGTATTATTCTAGGCAAAACCCTGAAAAGCCCTCCACATGAGTTAAAAGTCCTACTGCTGCCATGGTTACAAAACTTTGTAAAAGCATTAAGAAATAATGTAGAGAAAGAACAGGAATAGAATAACACTAAAATATATACTTTAATGATAATTTTTGTTTTACTACATATCCAGGGAGAAGAGAAAATGGGTGCAAGCAGAGATGAAACAAGACCGGTCATGCCTGAGTAGATAACTCAAGCTAGCGACAGGCACAGGGCGATTTATTATACTATTCTACTTTTGATATTGAAATGTTCCATAATAAATACTTTAGAAGATTAAATAATATCAACGTTGAATGACTAAGCATGAATGGAAAGGGGATTGTGGTCTCTGGTAACGGTGCGGTAAAAATTACTCTGGACCTAGTAAGCCCAGAACTCCATGTTTTTAGGAAAAGCTGAGATTTAGTAATGACGCAAAACCTCCAGCTATGAAAGTGCATGTTACATGGGGAGAGGGGGCTTCAATAAGGAATCACCACTGAGGGATCTGAGCCCAAAGAGCAGAGAAGGAGGAAGGGGTGATACCCTTCACCGTGAGCTCGCGCTGTTTCCACACTTACTCTGCTCGTGATGGCCCCTGGAGAAGCGGCTGGCACCGTGACATACATTTGTATACATGGAAACCGTGTCATCCCATGACTTCAGGGTCAGTAAATCAGAACATGTAAAAAGTTAAGGGTGTCAGAAACATGCTCACCACGGTGCAGAAATAACTTCCACCTTTCAGCAAACCCATTTAATCTTGTAACTCCCATGTCCCCATTCCTGGGAAGGCTGTATCTACGTCTGCTGAAGGTGTGTCTGATGGACGTCCCGTGGGAACCCACCTTGTGTTAGGAAGCGGAGGTGCACCCTCAGGTTTGAGCGCTTTCTCAGACAGCCCGTGCCCTGTTTCAATGCTTAAACTGCGACTTCCAAAAGGACTTGCTTGAGAATGATACACATGTGCCACACACTCTTTGATAGTTAAAGATAGAAAATTCGTATCAATGAAAGATGCACTATAAGCTATAAGTTCATCTCAGAGGCTCGAACTACCCTCTTCCGCATTATCTGATTCTTGGAAGGTGCTTACTGATTGACTACATGTATTGATGATCCAATTCTCATCACTGTCTCTGGGGCTTTGCTGTCCTGGCTGCAAACCCTCATATGCAGGGGCTGCCTTCTCCTGCCTTCACGCGGTTCATGCATGCTCAGCCGCAGCCATCACTCATGGAGGTTTCCTCCGTCCCCTCCTCCGCCTGGCACACTCTCACCAGAAACCCTGAGCTCCCTACTCAGCTGTCCTTATTTTGCTTGAGCTACATGTAGTTCCTTCTCTGTAATACCATCTGCTTCTGTAACAGGCCGACACATAGGAGGTAGGTTCTCCAGCTGCTTAATGCTTTCTTACTGTTGTAACTTCTACCAGTGACTACAAGGCTCTCTTTTCAGAGGCCCCGAAAGATGACTCTCAGGCTGTCTGGATTCCTGAGAGGACCCCCTCTGACCACACAGGCTCATTTCCCTGGGCCTCCCCTTTGGTTCTCTTTGCAGGGCGGGGCGCCACCCTCCCTTGAAGAAACCCTAACATTCTGACGGTAAACGCTCCTGATCAAAGCTATTGAAAAAGTCAATTCCCTGGAAAGAAAACCAATCTTTTCTCCAGGGAAATCCTGTCTTCCTCTTTGAAATGGCATTTCTCAAGAATGTGGGAAAACTCTACTTTTGCATCCTTTAAAAGTGGGGCTTTCCTATGGCCAAATAAGTTTGAGGAACCTCTGCATGCTATATCCCTATGGGTGACTCACGCACACTTTAGCATAGTAAAGACTGCAATTAAGACTATTTTTTAACATATCATTTCCTCTAATAACATCCAGTAAAAGCAGAGTTCTCTAGAAGCCCCCCTCACCCCCTTGTGATGTTGTGGCTACAGCGTAACAGTTCCAAAGAAGTGAAGCAGAAGCCAGAGACAATCCTGTGGCTTTTTGCGGCCTGTTTATCTCAGGGTCATTGACACACAACCCCTTAGATGCACGACCACTCCAGGCTCTGGTTATAACCTCAGTTCTGTCCTCTTCAGCTGATTCTGGTTATCGAAGTCCATTTCTACTCATCACTGAGCACAGAGGACATGAGGGATTGGTTTTCGACATACATTCTACCTTCCTCCCGATGTGTCCACCTGCCCTGCAGAGGATGGAAAGCTAAAACCACATCTTCCAGACCTCTTCCAGCTAAGGTTCCAGATGTGAGTTAGATTGGTCCAATCAGAGGTCCTTGTGTGGAGTCTGGAAAGCAAAAGTGAGGCAGAGACCACACTTCTGCGGCTACTGCCATTTGGTCGGCAAGCAAAGTCCAGGAAACACCTGCTTCTTCTATGGCAGCTTTGGCCAGAGTGTCGGCATCCAGGTGCCAACTTCACGTATGTCAGGAAACAGGATCAGCACTCCCATTTGCATGTATGAAATGAAGCAGCATGACATGATTCTGATCATGGGAGCCTCTCAATCATGGCACTCTCAATGTGGCTCCGAGGAGCCACTATAGGGAACCCATCCGCTTGGCAATGGCGAATGTAGCCCAGCCCTGTCAGAAAACCGGCAGGCACAAGTTGGCACACAGGAGCCAGACCCATAGATCAGCTTTTCCGTGGGAAACCAGGCCTGCATTGTACCTAGGTTGCTTTGAGGCTTGCTTTTGCTAAAACTCCCTCACCCTGAATTGAAGCAGCAAATGTTTACTGCATACCTTTAAAGTAACTTCCTAAAGTCTGTGCTAATTCTCCCAAAGACAGAGTGTAACCAGACAAATCACTCTTATTATTCCCTTGCATTTGCAACATTTTTTCTTTGTTAATCTTTAAGAAGTAATCAGCAACATCCTTTCCTTTGTTACCTGTAAAAAGTAATCACCTAAAGCAAACCTGAGCATAATGAATGAGAACCTTCTTTGATGTCTGCTATTAGAAAGCCAATAAAAGCCTGTCCAGGCAAAGGTTGAGGGGCTCTCACTCAGAGAGTAGCTGTGCCCACGTCCCTTTCTCTCCACAGAATTTCTGTAGTCTGTGTGAATTAGTTCATCTCATCCACAAAATATGGACCCCGCTAGGCGGGGTCCGCATCAAGCCGCTTTGGACTGTTAAAGAGGCAGCAGCTTCCTTGGTGGCTCCTTTAGTTTGGCTTTGGGACACTCATTCCCGAAACCTCCACCTGGAGACCTGTGTCTTCAGAACTCTTCACAATTCTTCAAGCCATTTAAGTCCCTTCCACAAGTCCCTTCCTCCCTAAGTTTGCTATAGTGAATTCTTCTCTGTGGCTGCACTGGGGCCAATACTCCGAGGCAAGCAATCGTTCGGGTGTCCAGTCTCTGGACCACGCTGGAAGAAGAAGAGCTGTCTTGGGCCACACATTAAATACACAAACACTAATGAAAACTGATGCGCAAATACAAGGTTTTAAGTAAATTTACAATTTTGTGTTGGGCCACATTCATAGCCATCCTGGGCCACATGCGGCCCACAAGCTGAGGGTTGGACACCCCATAGATTCTAACCTCTTGGTCTCTCTTTGATGGTGGTAGAATTCCACTGTCTATGTTCCATCCATGTAGGAAGCCTGCATCCAAATGGCCAGAAATCTGCAAAGCTGACTCTGCAAGCAAACATGCATCCCAGGTCAAGTCAACACAGATGCCTGCCTCACACAGAGTAATGATGTAGTAATGCCGCCGCTGTGCATTAGAAGCCACTAGAGGTAGAAAGCATGCAAAACCCAGTTATCAGAGTTCACAGGAAGCAGAAACACACTCGAGTTCTAATTCCAGCCCATGTCACTTAAACTCTCTCAGTTGCAGACTCCCGTTGGACACAGTGACATCACCCACCTTGATGGAGACAGGAAGGAAGTCGGTAGGCCTGAAAGGTCTTGGAAGGGAAAAAAGAATATTCTATTAAAGAATGGCATTTATTCTACTAATTAATATTATTAGCATACAAGAATCATAACCAAGACAGAAAACTTTTTTTCCATACTTTTAGAGATGCTTGCCAAATCTTTAACACTCATACTTTCCAGCACGTTGGCATTTGGAGACAAAGCTTTACAAGCTTCATAAAAAAAAATCAGAGCACTTGAAGTGCAATGTTGCCTTCAGATTATAGCCAAGCACTGGAAAGGTTTTTAAAAAATTATTTCACTTCAACACTCAAGACTCACTGCAAGGTCACTGTTTTTATGTCACTTGTCTTTGTGCTCTGTCCTACAAGATGGCTGGAACGTTTCCTGGACCCACAGAGTTCTGGGCTTTTCTTGCTGCTGTTGTTTGTTTTTAAGGAAGCATCACTCCTGCTTCTTCGGTTTTTGACACAACAGGAAGTCAGTGTGGCAGGTTTGCTGCACTGCTAGCCTTAAAACACAGTGTCCCCTTGAAGCTAATCCTCTTGACACAATCTCTAAGTGCTGCTCTCAGATAACAGACAGCCACATGGCAGGGGTGCTCAGGAAGAAACGGTCTAACAGACAGGAAAGCAGGCAGCAGCCTGACCAAGGGGAAGGAGCTCAGAGCTCCAAGGTCTGTACAGAGAGGGAGTCAGTTAAAAATTGGGACAAGTGACAGAAGGGGAGGGAGAGTCACCAGCAACCAGAGCTTCCTTGGCTGAGGGCAATTCTGCAATCAAGTCACCATGCATTCCAGGGCCCAGGAAAGAGGTCACCAAGCCTGTGGGGCCCAGAGCCCACAGGCCAGGGCAGGTAAGAATCACATCTGCCAGGAAGAGCTGGGCTGGTAGCAAGAGGCCCAGGCAGCTGTCATGATGAGAAGCAGAGGAGGAGACAGTGGAGGGGGAAGAGGAGGAGGAAGAGGAGCAGGAATGGGATGACACGGATCAGAAGTCCTGAGGGAAGGGTCCAGACCCTGAGGAAGTGTGGAGGCATCCCTTCTACATCTGATTCTTGGATTGACTTGACCAAAACAAACAAACAAACAAAAAAGACCTCCATTAAAACAAAACACGTAACTCCACAGGATTCCTTTAAGGCTCCCGAGTGCATTTAAGATTTAACTTTTAAATTTTCCTAGACATCAATAACATTCCGAGAAATATCAACATAAAATCAAAGCAGCAAAACCCCATAAATCTGTGCATTTTTTTAACCATAAGAGAAACCATTTCACACTGCAACATGGAATCATAGGAGTTGGTCTAACCCCAAAATATGTGCTTTAGGATGTTGAAAGTGTTTGCTTTAGCTAGAAAACTAAACCTCATTTGTTGTCAACAACAGGCCAAAAAAAAAATGTTATGGTATGATTATGCACTGCCCAAATAGCCAGGCCAAGCGCAATCAAAGGGATATCTGCATTCATGGAGACTAAGTGCTCTTTAAAATGAAGTTGGCCGGGCTTATTTTGTGTGTAGGAAGACAAATTTAAAAATACACACAGCCACTCTCTACCACCTGATTACTGGTAACAGCTTCCTTTAAGGACAAGAGTGTGAGCTACAAATACAAAAGTCCCAGGCAGAAGGGCTCTGAACACAAGGCCTGAAGAGAGCTTCGCTGTATTCTCTGAGATCTAAAAACAGAGAGAGAGAGAGAGAGAGAGAGAGAGAGAGAGAGAGAGAGAGAGAGAGAGAGAGAGAGAGAGAGAGAGAAAGAGAGAGAGAGAGAGAGAGAGAGAGAGAGAGAGAGAGAGAGAGAGAGAGAGAGAAGCTTTGTCAGGTCCCTTTCCTCTAGACACACACATCATTTTACTTGGAAGTCACATGGTGTGATTAAATTTAACTGGGTGGAGCAGTGGAAAACCACAGTATTAACAACATAATTCTTTTTGAGGAGAGATTCTGCCAAGCGCAAGGGAGATAATACTGAAAGCTTTGTGCCGCCGGGCACTGCTTTCAACGTTGGTTTTCCAGGCAGGGGTTCCGAGATAGAAGCATATCTCTCTGCTCACCATGGCACTGCTTCTAAAAGTCGAAATGCTGAATATTCCCTGAATCTTCCTCGTTTGGGCTCTTGGTGAAAAATGTATGACCCATATCGGAGTGGGTATGTGCGGCTTATATACTTATGTAAGTATATGTCTGTGTGCATCCATGTGTCCAGACAATTTCTGGAAGGTTACAGAAAAGTAAACAGAAGTCAGCTCTGGGGAGTGGAGTCGACTGGGGACAGGGGTTTCTTTCATGCCTCACTCTACACCCTTCTGTCCTAGTTGAATTTCTACCACAAGTGTGACTTTTGTAATTAGAAAAAGTAGTCCTGAGGCCCTGGCCAGGTAGCTCAGTTGGTTAGAGCATTGACCCGATATGCCAAGGTTGCAGGTTCTATTCCAGGTCGGGGCATATACAAGAATCAACCAATGAACGCATAAATAAGTGTAGCAACAAATTGATGTTTCTCTCTCTTTCTCTCTCTCTCTCCCCCCTTCCTCCTTTTCCTTCTCTTTCTCTAAAATCAATAAATAAAACAAATTTTTAAAGAGGAAAAAAAAAACCTAGCCATGAAAACATTTTTAAAAATCACTTCAGGAGCTCACAGGCCAGCAACTCTAAGGTTTTCAGTGGCCAAGAAGCTGTAAAGGTGGAAATGTTTTGTGGCTATAAAATTCCTTACAGCTTACAAGACATCTACTGCCTCCCTTTATTCCTATAACACTGTCATAGGCATCCAAGAAAGACACTAAATGTTCTTGGGGCCGCAGGAGCCATACAGGGGGGATCTAGACTTGAACCCAGATCTCCTTCCTCACTGTCATCCTGTCTTTATGCTGTGAACCTTGGGCAGCTCACTTGTGGGTCTCGATTTACTCATCAATAAAATTAAAGGCATCCTTTCAACAAATGAGTAAATAGTATCCTCTCTACCAGAGAGGAAACTGAAGTCAGAGAGGTCAAGACACTAGCCCAAAGACAGAGACAGGACTTGAACCCAGAACCATCTCCATCTGCTTCCTGGCTGCTATTCTAGGCCGCCTCCCCAGACTTTCCCCTCCACCTACTACAGTGCTGGTGGCAGGCCCCTAGACGTTCCCAAGAGTCTTGGTTCCTGACAATTCACAAAAGCAGGTATTCTAGAAACTGTGGTAGGGGCAAAGGCCAATAAGCAGTCCACCAGCCCACCTCGCAGGGAGCTTACCAGAGGAGAAGCTTTCCAGACTCTAGGCCTGGCTCCCTCTGGCATTAGCCACTGGCCACAGCTGGTGGTATAATAAGCTCTGCCTCCCACACCACAGGGCCAGCCAGGAGTCATCCCTGCAGGGCCTCAGAGTTCTCTCTAGACTGCTGCACAATCGCACTGCAGCTTCCAATCAATGCAAGCCCAGTGACCAGGTGATCTCTACAAAGTCAAAATCCATACTTGGCTCTATTTATGAGCAATCTGTTTAAGGCAGCCCCCAAAATGGCAGGGTTAAAATGTGGTGAACATGCACAGTGAACACACACGTGGATGGCTAGAGGAGAGAGAGCAAACACTTACAAACAGTGCTAAAACATGAAGTTGAACATGTGAGGACTTTTCTTCCCCCACCAAGATGTAAGGCCCAGAGAGTCAAATATTTTAGCAGTGACTGGTCATCGCCACACACTGCTGTGGAGTGTGGTTTCAGTCCAGCTTTGCCAGATTAACCAATGGCAAACCTCGACATTTCCGAGTAGTGGCCAGCTTTATTAAAAACTTCCAAGTCCTGAATGGGGCCTGCTTTTCTCCACACAGGTTTGTCCTGCCAGGGGCGATGACAGATGCCAGAGCTGCCCTGGAATGAGCAGACTTAGACGTGCCATATGAAGATTTCAAAAGAAAAGCTCAGTTCAGGCCCAAAGGGACAGGAGGAATCATAAACCCCAGCTCATAGGGCAGGCTCTTTCCATTCATTTTCCTTTCTCCTTCTCCATTTGGGGACAGGCCCCTAGGGTTAGGGAGCCATTGAAAATTTGGCCAATTTTTTTGATAATTCAAGAAAGAAAAATGTCCACCCAAAATCAAGGTGAGGAAAAGCATCTGGGAGAAAGGCAATCAACACCCACTTATTCTGCAATAACAGTTCCCCAAATGTCACTTTTCCCTGGAGCTGGGGAATGCAAGTCCCCAAGACTTCTTTGTACTCTTCCATCCCAGTGGTTGTAGGGGGACACAACACCACAGAGTAACTAATCCAATGAGCAATCCCCAAGGTCACTGCCTCAGACCACTGTGTGACTGAGACCATGAGGGCAAGGGTGTCGCACTAACCCATCTGTGCCCCTTCACAGCTCCCACACAGAGGTATTCCACAGGACAGCCTTACCCTGAAATGTAGAACCTGTTCTCCAGATAGTACTAATTACATCACTATAAAGACTATACTTTCAGAAATTATTTCTATAGTTCGTTACATCACTATAAAAGAGTTCGGACGTGAGACAAGTCACCAAAGAGAAGAAATAGCTAAAACAGAGCAATTTCATCTCTAAACTTTCAAAAAATATTTAGTCATATTTCACAGCAACACCTTTTCCCTTAGCTAGTCAGACCTGACACATCAGCATTTTGGAAACAGCCCAGAAACCCAGTGAAGGCAGGGAACTGTCTCTACTGAGACTGCAGCAAGGATGCATGGAGCTCCGGAGGCCCAGAGGACCTCAGGCTACCACTAAGCTTCTAGTCTCTGGTTAAACTGACAATGCACATAGCACTGGGTAGCCTCGGCAAAGCCATTGTCTTTCAGTCTCGTTCCCTGCGACAGGACAGTGGAAGACTACAAACACAGACACCAGGGTCAGAAGGGCTGTGTTCAAATCTCGGCTCTGCCTCCTACTGTGACACCTGGTTATTTCCTCACACTGGGCCTCAGCTTCTTCATCTGTAAAAATAGGTATACTGCTAGCATCCACAACATGGCATTGTTGAGATCACTAAACAAATTACTATATATTACATGGTTAAAATAAGTCTCGGGATGCAGTATGTACTATGTAAGAGCTGGCTATTATTGATTATAATTACTTAGTACACATTTACTGAGAGCCTACTAAGAACTGTGAATACAATGACTGTTAAATTCTAGTAAAAATAGTAACTATAGTCATAACTCTCTTACTTGGGTACTTAAAGGTCATTGCTGTTACATATTATTGAAAAATAGTAATGAGGCCTGGAATGTCTGTAGATTTCAAATGTGTATACTTGGATTGCAACATTGCCTCATCCTTTGTTTTTCAGGATGTACAAGATAAAATTAAAACACAGCATGACCTATATATGGATTGTCTTAACTCTGTGGTCCTTCTTCTTCCAACAGATAATGTACAGAGAGGAGAAGGTGGGCACAGTAAGATGCCAGCTACAGCTCCTGAAGGCAAATGCACCCTGAAATCTTGAAAGAGCTGTTATGAACCCTTAATATCTAGTTCTTACTTATGAATATGAAAATGTGACCAAGAGTGCTTCTTTACTGAACTGAACTCAAACCACCATAGTCCTTTGTATCTAGCCAGTACCTACATATCAACAATACTCTGTTGCATTCATTTTTCTAGAGACTAGACATTTATTGTGTACATACTATGAACTAGCTATGATGTATATACCATAGCTACTACTATATATGTCATAGTGTACATACTATGACATACACACACATATATAGATATATATATCAGTGCCTGCTCTCATATAGCTATCTATCTAGGCAGCAAACAGATTTTTCAGTCATTAAAACAAACAAAAAATTGAGATAAATGCCATAAAGAAAAAAATAAGAGCTATGCTAATATATAACAAGGAGACCTAATTAAGACTGAGCTCGGCCAAGTCTCCGAAGAAGTGACATTCAAAGTGAGACATCCAGTTTCTGGTGATGGTAGACTAGACACTTGAGCCAACTCTATTACTAAAAATAATAACTAAAAAATACTGGATAAAATTGTTAAAATTCTTCTTCAAAGCACCAGAGTATAGATAAGATAATAATAAAGATCTAGGAATCCAAGGAGCCACTTTAACCCTGAGGGTATTTGCTAATCCTGGAAAACTAAAATTTAGTTTTGAAGAGTTTTTCAAGATTAAGAGGACAGAGACAAAAGATCAAAGCCTCCCAAAGCCAACATCACACTCAACAGGGAACAATTAAAAGCATTTCCCTTAAACTCAGGAACAAGACAGGAATGTTCACTTTCAACACTTTTACTCAACATAGTACTGGAAGTCCTAACCACAGCAATCAGACAAGAAGAAGAAATAAAAGGCATCCAAATTGGAAAGGAAGAAGTAAAACTGTCATTATTTGCAGATGACATGATACTGTATATAGAGAAACCTAAAGATTCCACCAGAAAACCACTAGAGTTGATAAATGAATTGAGTAAAGTAGCAGACACAAAATTCATATTCAGAAATCAATTGCATTTTTATACACCGATAATAAGCTATCAGAAAGGGAAACTAAAAAAACAATCCTATTTTTTGGTGTTGAGTTTTTAAGTTCATTATAAATTTTGGATATTAACCTCTTATCAAATGTATTGACAAATATGTTCTCCCATCCCATGGGTTGTCTTTTTATTTTGTTGATGGTCTCCTTTGCTGTGCAAAAACTTTTTTTCTTGATGAGTCTGATTAAAAGTTTCTCAGTCTTGGTTAGCTTTTCAAAGAATCAGCTCTTGGATTCATTGATCTTTTGTGTTGTTTTTTTAGACTCTATTTCATTTATTTCTGCTCTGATCTTTATTATTTCCTTTCTTATACTCACTTTGGGCTTTGTTTGTTGTTCTTTTTCAAGGTCCTTCAAGTGTAAAGCTAGATTTTTTATTCAAGCTATAGACTGAATGTTTGTGTTTCCCCCCACCACCACCTACCCAGAATTCTTGTTAAATCCTAACACCCCATGTGATGGTATTAGGAAGTGGGGCCTTTGAAAAGTGTTTAGGTCATGAAGGTGGAGCCCTCACATGAATGGGATTAATGTTCTTTATGCCCCAGAGAGTTCCCTTAATCATTCCACCATGTTGGGACACAGTGAGAGCCAGGAAGTGAGCCATTTCCAGACATGGAATCTGCCAGTGCCTCAGTCTTGGACTTCTAGCCTCCAGAACTGTGAGAGGTAATTTTTTGTTATTTATACATAGACACTCCATCTATGGTATTCTGTTATAGCAACTCAAACAGAGTAAGACAGAAATAGCAGCCTAGACAGTATAAGACAGAGACCCGAGCCCTAAACCTGACTTAAGGTGGCCCTGGATATCAGGCACATAACAGAAGCAAACACCAGAGGAAGCCACCTTCATAACAGGCCACAAATAAAGATTTCAGCACAATGAACCAATGGTAACTAAGTCTACAAGGAAACAAAGCACCATGAGCAAGAACTAGCAGAAAACACGTAATAAGAACAAAGCTACAATAACTTCAAGTATTGGAATCACCAGACTACAAGCCATGCTTAAAATGTTAAAAAGACAAGTTTGAAAATATCTTCTAGGAACAGAAATCCTAGTTACTTTGGAGATTTTTAAAAGAATCAAATAGAAATTAAAAATACAATAGCAAAATTTAAAAACTCAAGGAGAATTTAATATCAAATTAGATACAGCTGGAGAAAGACTTAAAGAGTTGGAAGAAATTATCCAGTGTGCACCAGGGAAAGACAAGAAGATGGAAAGTACAGAGGAGAGGAGAGAAGATGTAGAGGAAAGAGTGAGAAAACAGGGTTTATTTACTCAGGATCCCAGAGACAGGAAAAAAGAGTGGGGTGGAGACAGTATCTG